>JAFLJL010019369.1:128124-133124 GCA_018398815.1 Conus ventricosus
ATTACTTGGTGTCATAGTGTTTGAAATCCATTCTCGTCATTTGCTATAATGGCTGATGTCGACATTGGTTTGCATGATTATCATTTTTAACGTCTACACTCATCATCTGTCAAAACAGCTGATGTAGATAATGAAACTTGGTATCAAAGTGCTTAATACCCACATTCGTCGATTGTCATGACTTCACTTGGCCACATGGTTTTTAACATCCTCACTCGTCGCACAAATCATGATGGATGAGGTAGATAACATTGGTTAGAGTCACAGCGCTTCATGTCCGCCCTCGTTGTTAGTCATAATGCCTTATGCAGATATCATTCCTCATAATGCCTTTTGCAGATATCATTTGTCATAATGCCTTATGCAGATATCATTCCTCATAATGCCTTTTGCAGATATCATTCGTCATAATGCCTTATGCAGATATCATTCGTCATGATGCTTATGCAGTATAAGCAGATAACATTCGTCATAATGCCTTATGCAGATATCATTCGTCATAATGCCTTATGCAGATATCATTCGTCACAATGCCTTATGCAGATATCATTCGTCATAAATGCCTTATGCAGATATCATTCGTCATAATGCCTTAGATATCATTCGTCATAATGCCTTATGCAGATATCATTCGTCATAATGCCTTATGCAGATATCATTCGTCATAATGCCTTATGCAGATATCATTCGTCATAATGCTTTATGCAGATATCATTCGTCATGATGCCTTATGCTGATATCATTCGTCATGATGCCTTATGCAGATATCATTCGTCATGATGCCTTATGCAGATATCATTCGTCATGATGCCTTATGCAGATATCATTCGTCATAATGCCTTATGCAGATAACATTCGTCATAATGGCTTATGCAGATAACATTCGTCATGATGCCTTATGTAGATCACGATTGTCGCAATGCTGATGTTGAAAACATTTGTCACAATGGCTTATGTAGATAATGTCTGTCACAATGCCCAATGTAGATAACGTTTGTCACAATGGTTGATGTAGATAATGTTTGTCACAATGCCCAATGTAGATAATGTTTCTCATAATGCCCAATGTAGATAACGTTTGTCACAATGCCTGATGTATATAACGTTTGTCACTATGCCCAATGTAGATAACGTTTGTCACAATGCCCGATGTAGATAAAGTTTGTCACATTTGGTGATGTAGATAACATTTGTCACAAAGCCCAATGTAGATAATGCTTGTCACAGTGCGCAATGTAGATAACGTTTGTCACATTGGGTGATGTAGATAACGTTTGTCACATTGGGTGATGTAGATAACGTTTGTCACAATGCCCAATGTAGATTACGTTTGTCACAATGCCCAGTGTAGATAAGGTTTGTCACATTGGACTATGTAGATAAGTTTGTTACGATGTAGATAAGGTTTGTCACATTGGGTGATGTAGATAACGTTTGTCGCAATGCCCAACGTAGATAAGGTTTGTCACAATGCCCTGTGTAGACAAGGTTTGTCACATTGGACTATGTAGATAAGTTTGTTACGATGTAGATAAGGTTTGTCACATTGGGTGATGTAGATAACGTTTGTTGCAATGCCCAGTGTAGGTAAGGTTTGTCACAATGCCCTGTGTCGATAACGTTTGTCACAATGCCCAATGTGGATAACGTTTGTCACATTGGGTGATGTAGATAACGTTTGTCACAATGCCCAATGTAAATAAGGTTTGTCACATTAAGTGATGTAGGTAACGTTTGTCACGTTGGGTTATGTAGATAACGTTCGTCACAATGCCCGATGTAGGTAACGTTTGTCACATTGGGTGATGTAGATAACGTTTGTCACCATGCCCAATGTAGACAAGGTTTGTCACATTGGGCGATGTAGATAACGTTTGTCACATTGGGTGATGTAGATAACGTTTGTCACAATGTCCAATGTAGATAACGTTGTCACAATGCCCAATGTAGATAAGGTTTGTCACATTGGGTGATGTACATAACGTTTGTCACAATGGTCAATGTGGATAACGTTCGTCACAATGCCGATGTAGACAAGGTTTGTCACATTGGGTGATGTAGATAACGTTTGTCACAATGCCCGATATAGAGAATGTTGGTCACGATGCCTGATGTAGACAACATTACTTGGCTACCTAGTGTTTGATATCCCTACTCATTGGTTTTTTGGGGTGTTTTTGTGTTATGGCTGAAATAGATAACATAACTTGGTATCATCGTGTTTAATGTCCACACTCGTTCTTTGTCGTAATAGCTGATGTGGGTAATATTACATGGAATCGTAGTGTTTAACACACTTATGGTTGGGCATAATAGCTGATAGAGGTGACATGACATGGAATCATAGTATTTAACACACTTATGGTTGGCCAAAACAGCTGATGTTGGTAACATTGCGTGGAATCTAGTGTTTAACACACTTATGGTTTGCCCAGAATGGCCAACGTAGGTATCATTACATGGAATCATAGTGCTTAACACACTTGTCGTTTGCCATAATAACTAACGTAGATAACATTATTTGCTATCATAGTGTTTGATATCCACTGTCGTCGTTCATCACAGTGGCTGATGGAGACAACATTAATTGGTATCACAGAGTTTGATTTCCTCACTCGTCCTTTGTCATAATGGCTGACGTGGACATTATTTAGTATCGTAGTGTTCAATATCCATACCCATCGTTTGCCATTATGGCTGATGTAGATAAATTACTTGGTATCACAGTATTCAATATCCACACTTGTCGCTTGTCGTAATGGCTGGCATTGAAAACGTTTTGTGGTATCATATGAGTTCAATTCTACACTCGTCTTTTGTCATAATATCTGATGTAGGCATCATCCACAATGGATGTTTGTTATAGTGGCTGATGCAGATAACATGATTTCATAACATAATGTTCAAAATCCACACTCATCGTTTGCGAGAAGGACTGATGAGATAACATTTCTTGATATCATTTTTACCATGTCTGACATGGATGATATTACTTGGCATCTTTATTTAATGTCCGCACTCGTCCTCATAATAGATAATGTAGATATCATTAGTTAATATCGTACTGGTTAGCACTCAAACCCACCATCTGGCATAATGGTCGATGCAGGTAACATTACATGCTATTGTAGTGTTTGATATCCACATTTGTCTTTTGTCATATTGTCTGCGATGAAAAATGTTACGTGGTTTCATAGCGTTTAATATTCACACTCGTCGTTCATCGTAACAGCTGGCATGAATAATGTCACGTAGTTTCATAGTGTTTAATATTTACACTCGTCGTTCATTATAATGGTTTACATGAATAAGGTCACGTGGTTTCATTTAATATTCACACTCGTCGTTCATCGTAATGGCTGACATGAATAATGTCACGTGGTTTCATAACGTTTAATATTCACACTCTTCATTTGTCATAATGGTTTAATAATAATAATAATAATGAATACTTATATAGCGCCTATTCTCGGCTAGAGGCCAAGCTCTAAGCGCTTTACAACCAACACTCGTTTACACAACGGGCTGCCTACCTGGGTAGTGCCGACTGAAGAGCTGCCTGAGTGTCACGTGGCTTCATAGCACTTAATATTCACACACATCGTTTGCCGTAATGGTTTACATGAATAATGTCACGTGGTTTCATAGCGTTTAATATTCACACACTTCGTTTGTCGTAATGGCTGACATGGATAAGGTCACTTGGAATCGTAGAGTAAATTTTCCACTGTCATCATTTGTCGCAATGGCTGGTTTAGATGGCATTACTGAGAATAGTTTTTAATCTCCCAACCTGTCAGTTTTAAGAATGGTTAATGCAGGTAAGTAGTAGCATTACTCACTAGTTACTATCCACACTCATCGTTGGTCATAATGGCTGACATGGTTACCGTTACTTGGTATCGTAGTTTTTAACATCCACAGTCGTCAGTTGTTATAATAACCGATGCAGACAGCATCACTTGACATATCGTAGTGTTTGATATCCACACTCGCTGTTTATCATAATGGCTGATACTGATAGCACTGCTTGGTATCGTATTATTTAACGTTTATATCCACCTCACCGTTTGTCAATATTATTATTATTAAGCGGTTTTAGGCCGTGATTTCATTTGTCTGCAAATCCAAACGGGATTGTATGGACTAGTATGCAAGCAGTGACGCCTCCTTGATGAAACTGAAACCAAACGGGAAAGCAATCCGGGGCAGGAGGTCATGGTTTCACCCGCGTTTGTTTGTTTGTTTGCTTGTTTGTTCGTCTGTCTGTCAGCGAGATAACGCAAAAAACACTGAATCAAATTTAGCGAAATTTGGGGGAAAGATAGAATGTGACCCGAGGACGAACCTGTTGAATTTTAGTGCTTATTTGGATTAAAGGATAGATTTTGACTCTGTTTGACTTTGACAGAGGTCTGCGCTTGTCCTGTTCCCTTCAAATGTTTGGTGTGTAAAAATCTTGTCAGCTGTGAAGAATGCCTACTGATCAGAACACGGCTCTGTTTATTGTGTGCTTGAGTACAGAAACAAAAAAAAAATGAGGAAAGGTTCAAAAGTTGAAATATTCCTTTCTGATCTCTAACCCTGGGATATCTGTCCCTATTTCAAAGCGTTTTCATTTGTTTGTTTGATTGTTTGTTTGTTTTTGTTTTTGTTTTTGTTTGGTTGGGGTTTTTTTTTTTTCTCGTTTGTTCTTGTTCTAGTTTTTGCCCCTGCTATTTGAGATTTTCCCCTCTTTTCTTTTGATGTCACTCGCGTTCCTTTCTTCTGGGATGATGTTTCGGTTGAAGTGATCGCAACGTGCGTGACCTTCGCCGTTTGAAATGAAATACCCACACCCTATCGTGACGACCAGCTAGCCCCGCGCAAGAAAGAGGACACGGTAATCGATGTCAGCAGCCTTGGCATTCTTTTGGGTCAAAATGTTCGGACTGTGTGGGGCGCGCCCGCGCGGGCATACGTACGCGTGTCCACTCCCCTGTTTATGTTAGAGGGGAGTC
>JAFLJL010019373.1:10000-14050 GCA_018398815.1 Conus ventricosus
ATCTCAGTGTTTGTAGTATCTGGTGTGGTAGTATTTACAGTAATTTGGTGCCTAATGTTGGAACGTTGGGACATGTTGTCTAGTATGTGAGTCTTGAGTGCTTGGATGTTCAGGAAGGCATTTCTTAGTCTTTGTAGTATCCTTTATGATAGTATTTAGTATCCGTGATGTTCGGAAAGGCAGGGTTACGCATCTGTGGTGTCTGGTAAAGGGAGTGTTCAGTTGCTGTAGTGTCTGATGCGGGAGTCTTTTGTCTCTGCGGTCTTTAGAATGGGAGCGTTTAGTATCTGTGGTGTCTGCATGTGGGTATTTGCGCTGCCTGGAATAAGAGTATGTTCCTTGCGTCGTATATAGGAATGCTTTTTTTGTCAAGTGTTCTTTGGAAAAATTTCAAGTCCTCGAGAATGTCTGTTATATCATTTATAATTGTGATGCATTGAATTGTCAACTGTTTTCGGACGTCTGAAGGTGTTATTCAGTTCTGGTTTGTTAAAAGGTTAACATTGAAGTCCCATAACCGTAGGGGCGGTAAAGTGTCAAAGGTTCACCCTGTCTGTGGCACGGCATGATGGCAAGCAAATCCTGTCCCTCTTTCCGCCGCCATTAACTTTCCCTGAGCTGAGTCAGGTAGCCAATTACTGTTGGATGATTAGAAAGGGTTTTCAAGCGAAAGATAACATCGACCCCCACGAATTGTTCCACGTTTACACCGCCCCCTTCGCAGGCAAACGCTGTAACCGTATGACGATGAGCTCCGAGGCATGCTAGCTTGACTGGAATTGCCATGGTTTGTGGGAGCGTTAAGCACTTGTGGCGTCGGATATGGGAGTTTGTGGCTGTCGCGATGTGCAATGGAGGGGGTGTTTAGTATATAGTGATGGTTGTTTGTTGGGTTGTTCTTTCTCAGTTTTGGAGTATGTTGTGTCCAGTGTGTAAGTCTTCCATGTCTAGTGTGGAAGTGTTCTGTATCTGGTACGGTGTGTACATCGGTGACTGTCATTGCCAGGAGACAATTGACAAGAGTAAGTCTGTCTTTATGGGTCGCGAGTTCCATGTTCGCTCGTTTCTGTGAATAGGTTTGTACACGCCATGTCCTGGTCTGTCTTACACCATGTCCTGTCTTTCACCATGTCCTGGCCTGTCTTTCACCATGTCCTGGCCTGTCTTTCACCGTGTCCTGGTCTGTCTTACACCATGTCCTGGCCTGTCTTTCACAATGTCCTGTCTTTCACCATGTCCTGGCCTGTCTTTCACCATGTCCTGGCCTGTCTTACACCATGTCCTGGCCTGTCTTTCACCATGTCCTGGCCTGTCTTTCACCATGTCCTGGCCTGTCTTTCACCATGTCCTGGCCTGTCTTTCACCATGTCGTAGCCTGTTTTTCTCTATGTCATGGCCTGTCTTACACCATGTCCTGGCCTGTCTTTCAGCATGTCCTGGCCTGTCTTTCACCATGTCCTGTCTTTCACCATGTCCTGTCTTTCACCATGTCCTGGCCTGTCTTTCACCATGTCCTGGTCTGTCTTTCACCATGTCCTGGCCTGTATTTCACCATGTCATGGCCTGTCTTTCACCGTGTTCTGGTCTGTCTTACACCATGTCCTGTCTTTCACCATGTCCTGGTCTGTCTTTCACCATGTCCTGGCCTGTATTTCAGCATGTCCTGGCCTGTCTTTCACAATGTCCTGGCCTGTATTTCACCATGTCCTGGCCTGTCGTTTACCATGTCCTGTCTTTCACCATGTCCTGGCCTGTTTTTCAGCATGTCCGGACCTGTATTTCACCATGTCCTGGCCTGTCTTTTACCATGTCCTGGCCTGTCTTTCACCATGTCCTGGCCTGTATTTCACCATGTCCTGGCCTGTATTTCACCATGTCCTGGCCTGTCTTACACCATGTCCTGGCCTGTCTTTCACCTGTCTTTCACCATGTCCTGGCCTGTCTTTCACCATGTCCTGGCCTGTCTTTACACAATGTCCTGGCCTGTCTTTCACCATGTCCTGGCCTGTCTTTCACCATGTCCTGGCCTGTCTTTCACCATGTCCTGGCCTGTCTTTCACCATGTCCTGGCCTGTCTTTCACCATGTCCTGGCCTGTCTCTCAGCATGTCCTGGCCTGTCTTTCACCATGTCCTGGCCTGTCTTTCACAATGTCCTGGCCTGTCTTTCACCATGTCCATGCCTGTCTTTCACCATGTCCTGGCCTGTCTTTCACCATGTCCTGGCCTGTCTTACACCATGTCCTGGCCTGTCTTTCACCTGTCTTTCACCATGTCCTGGCCTGTCTTTCACCATGTCCTGGCCTGTCTTACACCATGTCCTGGCCTGTCTTTCACCTGTCTTTCACCATGTCCTGGCCTGTCTTTCACCATGTCCTGGCCTGTCTTACACCATGTCCTGACCTGTCTTTCACCATGTCCTGGCCTGTATTTCACCATGTCCTGGCTTGTCTTTCACCATGTACTGGCCTGTCTATCAGCATGTCCTGGCCTGTCTTTCACCATGTCCTGGCCTGTCTTTCACCATGTCCTGGCCTGTCTTTCACCATGTCCTGGCCTGTCTTTCACCATGTCCTGTCTTTCACAATGTCCTGGCTGTCTTTCACCATGTCATGGCCTGTCGTTCACCATGTCCTGGCCTGTCTTTCACCTGTCTTTCACCATGTCCTGGCCTGTCTTTCACCATGTCATAGCCTGTTTTTCTATATGTCATGGCCTGTCTTTCACCCTGTCCTGGCCTGTCTTTCACCATGTCCTGGCCTGTCTTTCACCATGTCCTGGCCTGTCTTTCACCCTGTCCTGGCCTGTCTTTCACCATGTCCTGGCCTGTCTTTCACCCGTGTCCTGGTCTGTCTTTCACCATGTCCTGGCCTGTCTTTCACCATGTCCTGGCCTGTCTTTCACCATGTCCTGGCCTGTCCTTTCACCATGTCGTGGCCTGTCTTTCACCTGTCTTTCACTGTCTTTCACCATGACGATAGGTGTGAGGGGTTAGTGTTTCTGACCACCGTCCCGAGGTTTCAAGAGGTCCTTGTTCAGCCCCGGTAGTGCTTGATGGTTCAAGCAGACTGTTGTATAATCTTCTGATCTCCCCGCTTCATTAGACTTTCAGCCCTTGCATGCAGAGAGGTCAGTGCCTTGACTCCCAAAATGAAACATTGCGTGACGAGCTTTCTACGATCACACACGTCAAAGCCAATTCATGGAGATTGGTGAACAAAAAGTCATGATGAGAAAAAAAAATTTCGAAAGAGAGGGGGTTAGTTACCGCCAAGGACACCAACAAACATAGCACAGGACAAGACACTATGCATTTCGACCTCTTGGGTCTTCTTCAGGCGGAACAAATAACGTTTAGGACAGTGAATGAAGAACGTGAAATCACTTAGCTCCTCATGGTCGCCTCGCGGTCAAAATGGCCGCCGGACGGAAACGGGGCCACCCAGAAGGGAATCATGTGCATTGTGTCTTGTCCTGTCTTTGCTGTACTCGTCTTGGCGATAATTCAGAATTTTGCTTCATTTTCCGCCCTCAGTCACTCGTTTGAAAGTATGAGGGATACTCACTACAATGGGAGTCCACAAACATCAAGGTATACGATGGTTGCAGAAGGCATAAACTACAATGGAAGTCCTTCGTAACTTCAAGAATGTCGTAGGTTGCAGTAAGGCAAACTACTATGGGAAGATCTACCGAACTCAGTCATTGTACGTATGGGTTGCAGAGTCATAAACTACAATCGGAAGTCCTACGAAACATCAAGGATGTACGTAATGGGTTGCAGAAGGCATAAACTTGTCGTTAAGAAGTGCAGTTGGTTTAGCATGAAAAAATTGTAAACTGTCCAGAAAATCATCAAGTAGACGACAGAGAAAAGAATAGGAAAGATATTCTTTCCCATGTTGGAGTTTCTGTTGATGTTGAATCCATATATCTTTGTTATTTATTTCCAAGAGCATGAGGGTTGAAGGGGAGCGGGGGAAGGGAGGGGCTCATAGGGGTGGATGGGGTTGAGCACCTAACAGAATGCTGATTCAGTACTTGTAGTATTA
>JAFLJL010019374.1:0-12941 GCA_018398815.1 Conus ventricosus
TTTAAAAACAGTCAGTCAAGATTCTTATGTTACCCAGTTACATTTAGTCCTGTACCTGGCTATAAGTCCCGTTTACATTATGGTGTTAGGAGAATTTCTCACTTGATTTGAGCCAAGGGGCACGTAGACAAGAAAAATCACGGAGGTGATCGGCACCACCCTGGTACATTTTGCGTAATGGCCGATTCAAATATGGCCGCCACCGGCCGCAGTGGAAATCCTAACTATTGTGTTTTGACAATATATACACTTGTAACACTTCTAAGCCAACTGATTTTGGTGTGCTGAGTTCATTTCTGGTATTATGTTGTCCATTTTGGGTTGAAGCAGATATCGATGAACTTACTGAATGGACAAAACTAAACCATATGTCTTTAAATGCTATCAAAACAAAGTGCAGGTGCGTGTCTACAAGACAAAAACGACAAAAAATGAAATCAAATTTTCAGCCTTTACTCATATCCAACAATAAAGTTGAGGAAGTCAGATCACACAAAACACTAGGTGTCATTATTGACAAAGATTTATCTTGGACTGAACATATAACATTCTTAGCAAAACGCCTTTCAAAAAATATTTCAGTTGTCTCGGATAAAAAAATTTCCACAATGGCCACTCTCGAAAACTTTTTTTCTGTGCACATATTTTGTCATTAATTGATTATGCATCAACCCTTTGGGACAACTGTAGTGAACATAATTTAAATTTAATTCATCGTCTGTACAAACGAGCATTGATATTAGTATTGTTAAAATCGAGCTCCCCAACTGATGAAGATTACAAACAACTAAAAATATTAACCTTCCCAAACAGACTCTTTTTCAATAAAGCCCTTTGTATGCATAACGTTATTAATGGAACAGCTCCCCCAAAGATTACAGAAACATTTAGAGTCAATTGCTATAGACATAATCATTTATTGTCCATTCCAAGACCACGCAACAATTTATACAAATCCAGTTTTGTATATTCAGGTGGAAATCTGTGGAATAAACTCACAAAACCCTTAAAAAATACAAAAAATAAAAACACGTTTAAGAAAAAATTGAAAGATTATCTCATGAATCGTTAACCACATATGATACTGAAAAAAGTCCATCCTGTGCAGAAAAGAAATACATGGGTAAAGATATACACTTCGTGAATGTAACCATAGGGGCGGCAATGAGCATTGATACATTTTACGTGAATGGAAGTGAGTGGGTAAAGGGTAGGAGATGGGAGGGGAGAAGACAGTATGTTTACTTTTCATTTGATGAAAGGCATTGTACACGATTTGTTTCTTCATAGATGGCTTGATGTAAAAAAAGCAGATATGTTGCTTATTCAATGTTTCCATCTCTAAATAAAATTTTGACTTTGACTTTGACTTTGACTTTGACACACACACACACACACACACACACACACCACACACACACACACACACACACACACACACACACACACAAACACACACACACACACACACACACACACACACACACACACACACACACACACACACACACACGTATATAATAACAAGAATAATTTCCTGCAGGCAATTAGAAAGGTGCTCGACATGTGTGCCTGGCCCCTATAGCATCCTCGTCAGTCATCCCAGTATAGCTGATTGGCCCCTACACCGTCTGTCACGGTCAAAAATAAACACAACCAAATTCGTGGTCAATCGCCACCAGCCCAGTCGGACTTAAGCCGAACTCAAATATTCTAGGCGTCAGGCAGACGGGCCCATGTGTCGGATCCAGCCAATTAAGCATAGCGGAGAGGTTCCACGGAGACGGTCTGTCTAGCCAGACGGACTAAGTAGCTGACCGATGCCTCGATGTCTGGTCAAACGAGTCTCGACGCCCGGATCAGACTCATCCGGCCAATTTGAGCACAGCGAGAGGCTAATCCTAATCTTCCCCATAGACAGTCGGAGTGGCTGACCAACGTCTCAATAGGTTGGCCCGACCTATTGCAACGTCTGGGCCAGACTGATCTAGCCAATTTACGACGTCGCCGGAAAGGGAGAGGGAGAAGGTAGTATGTGGTGGGGGGTGAAATCAAGCTAATCAATTAAATGACCAATTGACCACCACAGAGAGTAAGGCGTGTAGGCGTGACTGTCATGATTTGAATATCCAATGGAATTAGAGGGAGATAACTTCGGATACGAGGTGGTAAAAATACTGACCAATGGTACTCGCCCTTGGACACGGAGTTAGGGCATAAAGTAATGCGTGAGTGAGAGAGAGGAAGAACGAACAGGGAGAGAGAGATGAGGAGGTTCTGGGGGTAGTCTCTGCACGAGAGAAAAAGGCAGAGAGATGAAGAGAGGAGGAGGAAAAAAGAGAACGAACAGAGAGACAGAGAGAGAGAGAGGTTCTGGGGTGTAGTCTCTGCAGGAGAGAGGCAGAGAGATGAGAGGAGTGAAGTTTAAGCATTAGCACCAGATAGTCTGCAGAGGAGGGACTAAAGAGAGATGTGGAGAGAGAGAGTTGCTAACTAATGAAGAGAAAAAGAAAGAAAGAAAAGGAAAAGAAAAGCAACCATGTCCATTTGATAGAGCAGACTAGGAGAGAGAGAGAGAGAGAGAGAGAGAGAGAGAGAGTGCAATGCGTTAATGCAAGAAGAGAATAGGAGAGAGAGAGAGAGAGTGCAATGCGTTAATGCAGGAAGAGAGAAAGGAGAACAGATCGATGTTGATAGTCACTGTTCCATCTGAACCGGGGGTTCGACCTCATATCTGGCAGCATCACTTCGTCAAGCAGAACCACAGACCAACGCCAGTGCCAGCAGACCAATGCCAGTGCCAGCAGTTGTGTCGTGCTTGTGAAAGTGACAGTGAAAAGAAAGAAAAAAGAAAAGAAAAAGACAGTGATTCGTGAATAGATCACCTGGCCAGGTAAAGTAGAAATCTATTTATACCCGGGTTAGTTAATGATGTTTTAGATAAATGATTTTGCGAAGTTCAGGAAAGAGAGAATGTTTTATTTTGTTTGATTCCATATGCATTGATGTTTCGTTCTATGATCATGTATAGTAAAGTTATAGACTTTACTAGTGGTTTGATGTGATGAATGCATGATATATGAATGAGATTGTAAGCAAGCTGTGAGTGTGTTTGGGCTGTGCGCTAGTCCTTCCTCCATCGACATCACCCGAGGTTGACAATTTATTGGCGAGCCTGCCAGGATGTTCTGGCCCATTTATTATAATTGTTCAACTTCTCAGAGAGGAAGCTGGGTGGGATTCAAGTATTGTAATCCTAAGACAAGGGGTTGTCTTACTGTATGTTCCCAAGATAGTTAAATACTAGGCTTGGCATTGCTTCCAAGATAGTTAATACTAGGCTTGGCATTTCAGCCCCAGAGTACTCATTTCGCACAGATTTCCTATAATTCGCTCTCATAGTTGGGTCAGGCGCTGGGCGTCTTGTAAAAACTAATTACGTTGTCCCAAGCTAATATTATCATTCATAGGATTGTGCTATTACGTCACTCGTGTCGGTAACCACCAGTTTGGCTGTCGTAGTAATAAAATCTTGTTCACAAAAAAAAAAAAAAAAAAAAAAAGAGATACAATGGCGGAAGAAAAGAACACCCCTATTGAACAACTCGTGAGCGTCGCTCGTGATTTAGGCTATTCGGGAGAAGAGTTGCGAGCATTTGTTGAAAACCAGCAAAAGATGGAAAGGGATGAACGCGCGGAAAGACGCCGTGTCGCAGTGGAAAAGGAAGAAACAGAAAGATTAAGGATTCAGGCTAGCATAACGCAGGAAACAGAAAGAGTAACGCTGGAAACAGAAAGATTAACGCAGGAAACAGAAAGATTAAGGATTCAATCAGAGTTAGAGCGAGTGAGAATACAAAGGGAGACCACCGATGATGGTAGTTCACTTTCCAGTGACTCTGTGCGCAGTTACGCCCCCCGACCAAACTTGCCGAAGTTCTCTGAAGGAACAGATTTCGATTGATGCATACATCAGTCGTTTCGAAACGTTTGCGACCAGTCAGGGTTGGGCTTCAGAAGAGTGGGCAGTCATTTTGTCAGCGCTATTGACGGGTAAGGCATTGCAGATTTTCACTGCGTTACCAGCAGACCAACAATCTGATTTTGGTGCTGTGAAGGAGTCGTTGATGAAGGGTTTGACCTCACAGAGGAAGGATTCAGAAAGAAATTTCGTTCAGCTAGATTGCAAGCAGGTGAAACGTACACTCAGTTTGGTGCACGTTTAGATCACTATTTTGATAAATGGTTAGAGTTGAGCGGTACGAAGAAGGAGTTCGCTGAATTGAAAGAGCTGGTTATGAAGGAACAGATTTTGTCAGGTTGCGGCCCTGAGTTAACCATACATTTGAAAGAGAGACAGCCAGAGACAGCAGGGGAGTTGTTGAAGTTCGCAGAGGTGTATAGAGAGGCCCGTTTGGGCACTAAGGTGCAGGAGAAACAGGTGCTAGGCACAGGTGAGAAGTGTGCAAGGAGACTAGGGCAGTTTTCTGCACAGTCTGCAAACCCAGTGGTGGGGCAGAAAGGAGGACAAAGGGACAATAGGTGTTTCATTTGTCACAAGAAGGGACATGTGGCGAGGGATTGTCGCATGAGGTTCCAGAAGGCAGCAGCCTTGCAAGAGGTGGATAAGGGTCGTCAAGGGAAACGACTTGCAGTGGAACCAAAAGGGATCCAATCTGAAGAGGTAGAGTGCGGCCTATGGCTAGCACTGGACAGCAGTCAGTGTCAGGGATGGAGGGCACTAGGCTGAGTGGTTCGTTACCAGTGAAGAAGGGTGGATTGGCCAGCAGAGGGTGAAAGTGTTACGAGACACTGGTTGTTCATGCGGGGTGGTGAGAACAACGCTGGTCGAGAAGGGGATTTGACAGGGCAAATCCAGACCTGTACTCTAATCGATGGCACTGTGAGGGAGTTTCCAGTTGCTAAGATAGAAGTACGTACCCCTTACTTCTCAGGCGAGTTGTCTGCGTTGGTGATGGAGAAACCCCTTCATGATTTGATCATTGGAAATATTCCAGGGGCAAGGGATCCAGGGGATCCTGAGTTGTTGACTGCTACAGGGGCAGCAGTTCAAACAAGGAGCAAGAAGGAGGGAAAGGTTGATAAACCGTTAGTCATTCCAGCAGGAAGTCAGGCATAGATGTGTCGCCTGATGAGTTTAGGGCAGCGCAGGAACAAGACCCTTCGCTCGTGAAGTCTTGGGAGTTGGCAAGAGGTGGAGAGAAACAGGAGGTTAGAGGAGGTGAGACAGAATTTCTTGTGAAAGGCGGGCTGTTGTACCGAGTGTTCACCAAGGGGAAGACAGGTAAGGTGACCACTCAGTTAGAGGTACCAGCAGGTTATCGTTACACTGTCATGTCAGTGGGTCACGAGTCGCTCATGGCGGGTCATCTCGGCACCAGCAAAACAGCTGACCGAATCTTTGATGATTTTCACTGGCCAGGGGCAATGGCAGACATCAAGCGTTTCTGCATGTCATGTGACGTGTGTCAAAGGTCAGCCACAAGAGGGGTGAAGAGGAAGGCGCCTATTAAACATCCCCTTTAATTGACACACCATTCAGGAAAGTGGCTATCGATCCGATTGGCCCCAATCTCGCCCTTTTCCAAAGGTGGGCACAGGTATGAGACGTGTAAGTTTGCAAGGGAAGGTTTGCAGGAGGCTAGGGTCGTTCAGAAGAAGCAATATGACAGGAAGGTGAGGAAGCAATCCCTCAAGGTGGGAGATCAAGTCCTGGTACTGCTTCCCACGGGTCACAACAAGCTGCTGATGCATTGGAAAGGACCATTCACCATCACTGAAAAGGTCGGTCGGGATTACCGAATTGATGTGAATGGGAAACTAAAACTTTTCCATGCGAATTTTCTCCGCAAATATATTCAGCGTGAGACTCAGCACATAGGCGCAGCAGCAATCATTTATGAGGTGAAGGAGACCCAGCAGAAGAAGGGGAGATTTTGTTGCCTAAGTTTCCAGAAGAGTCATACAGGGATGTGTCACTGTATGAAGGGCTAGACAGTAGGAGTTCCTAGGTTTTGTTGTCGGAGGCGACACAAAGCAGCCAGAAAGGGAAAAGGTGGAGAAGATGATGAATTCAGAGAGACCAAAGACCAAAACAGAAGTCAGGAGTCTGCTAGGTTTTATTGGTTTCTACAGGGAGTTTGTTCCAAATTTCGCAGCAATCACGAGTCCTCTCAGTGATTTGGTCAAGGCAGGGAAACCGGCAGTGGTCGAGTGGTCAGACGCTGCAGAGCAAGCACTGCAGACGGTGTTGGAAAGACTAGGTTCCCATCCCATCTTGAAGCTACCAGATATGTCAAAACAATTTTGTTGCGGACAGATGCATCAGGCGGTGGGATAGGTGCAGTATTGTTGCAGGAGCATGAAGGGGTCGAGTTCCCTGTGAGGTATGCTAGCAGGAAGTTGACAAAGTGTGAAGAAGGGTACGCAACTGTAGAGAAGGAGTGTTTAGCTGTCGTGTGGCCGTGCAGAAGTTCCACAAATACTTGTATGGGAAAGAGTTCGTGATAGAGACAGATCATCAACCACTCAAATTCCTGCAGGAGGCACAGCTGAAAAACAGCAGGGTTCTTCGTTGGGCAATGGCACTGCAGCCCTACAGGTATCGAGTGCAGTACATTCCGGGTCGACAGAAATTCGGAGCTGATTATTTAAGTCGCGTAGTCTAGCAAGCTGCAACTCAGAGGAAGTCAGTCATATCCGGGGTGCTTTGTTGATAATATGTGTTGATTACAGTTATGTTGATTGGATATGGGTTCATTCCCAGTTGGCTATGGTTCATATTTTCTTTGTGAGACTTGCTCATGTGAATGTAGTTATGCTTGGAGCATACAGTCGCTTGTGTAGTGATGCATTATTTGCAATAAGTGAGGATGGAGATTCCTCAGTGAAGTGTCATGGATCGTGATCATATTATATTGTGCTTTTCATAGAAATTGTGAAGAGAAGATGTGGCAAATCCGCAGGTAGGGGAATTGCTTAAGTGCGCACAGGGGTTGTTATAAAATGAGTTGAAATAACGCAAGAGCGCACGTCAATGATAACTCATTGGAGTGGTATTCACTAATGATATATTTATAATTTATAAACCGTTGGTTGTAAAGTATTTTTCAAACTTTGCACGTGTAGCTGTGTGTCAGCAAATTCGGTTGTTGTCTTTTTTTTGTACCGTTGTTTTGAGACAATGCGGTGCATAGTCTTTTGCAAGGGGGAAATTGTCACGGTCAAAAATAAACACAACCAAATTCGTGGTCAATCGCCACCAGCCCAGTCGGACTTAAGCCGAACTCAAATATTCTAGGCGTCAGGCAGACGGGCCCATGTGTCGGATCCAGCCAATTAAGCATAGCGGAGAGGTTCCACGGAGACGGTCTGTCTAGCCAGACGGACTAAGTAGCTGACCGACGCCTCGATGTCTGGTCAAACGAGTCTCGACGCCCGGATCAGACTCATCCGGCCAATTTGAGCACAGCGAGAGGCTAATCCTAATCTTCCCCATAGACAGTCGGAGTGGCTGACCAACGTCTCAATAGGTTGGCCCGACCTATTGCAACGTCTGGGCCAGACTGATCTAGCCAATTTACGACGTCGCCGGAAAGGGAGAGGGAGAAGGTAGTATGTGGTGGGGGGGTGAAATCAAGCTAATCAATTAAATGACCAATTGACAACCACAGAGAGTAAGGCGTGTAGGCGTGACTGTCATGATTTGAATATCCAATGGAATTAGAGGGAGATAACTTCGGATACGAGGTGGTAAAAATACTGACCAATGGTACTCGCCCTTGGACACGGGAGTTAGGGCATAAAGTAATGCGTGAGTGAGAGAGAGGAAGAACGAACAGGGAGAGAGAGATGAGGAGGTTCTGGGGGTAGTCTCTGCATGAGAGAAAAAGGCAGAGAGATGAAGAGAGGAGGAGGAAAAAAGAGAACGAACAGAGAGACAGAGAGAGAGAGAGGTTCTGGGGTGTAGTCTCTGCAGGAGAAGGCAGAGAGATGAGAGAAGTGAAGTTTAAGCATTAGCACCAGATAATCTGCAGAGGAGGGACTAAAGAGAGATGTGGAGAGAGAGAGTTGCTAACTAATGAAGAGAAAAAGAAAGAAAAGAAAAGGAAAAGAAAAGCAACCATGTCCATTTGATAGAGCAGACTAGGAGAGAGAGAGAGAGAGAGAGAGAGAGAGAGTGCAATGCGTTAATGCAAGAAGAGAATAGGTGAGAGAGAGAGAGAGAGTGCAATGCGTTAATGCAGGAAGAGAGAAAGGAGAACAGATTGATGTTGATAGTCACTGTTCCATCTGAACCGGGGGTTCGACCTCATACCTGGCAGCGTCACTTCGTCAAGCAGAACCACAGACCAACGCCAGTGCCAGCAGACCAATGCCAGTGCCAGCAGTTGTGTCGTGCTTGTGAAAGTGACAGTGAAAAGAAAGAAAAAAGAAAAGAAAAAGACAGTGATTCGTGAATAGTTAAGATCACCTGGCCAGGTAAAGTAGAAATCTATTTATACCCGGGTTAGTTAATGATGTTTTAGATAAATGATTTTGCGAAGTTCAGGAAAGAGAGAATGTTTTATTTTGTTTGATTCCATATGCATTGATGTTTCGTTCTATGATCATGTATAGTAAAGTTATAGACTTTACTAGTGGTTTGATGTGACGAATGCATGATATATGAATGAGATTGTAAGCAAGCTGTGAGTGTGTTTGGGCTGTGCGCTAGTCCTTCCTCCATCGACATCACCCGAGGTTGACACCGTCCTCATCAGTCATCCTAGTGTAGCTGATTGACCCCTACACCGTCCTCCTCAGTCATCCTAGTGTAGACGATTGGCCCCTATACCGTCCTCCTCAGTCATCCTAGGGTAGCTGATTGGCCCCTACACCGTCCTCCTCAGTCATCCTAGTGTAGACGATTGGCCCCTATACCGTCCTCCTCAGTCATCATAGTGTAGCTGATTGGCCCCTACAACCGTCCTCATCAGCCATCCTGGAGTAGCCGATTGGCCCCTACACCGTCCTCCTCAGTCATCCTGGTGTAGCTGATTGGCCCCTACACCGTCCTCATCAGTCATCCTGGTGTAGCTGATTGGACCCTACACCATCCTCCTCAGTCATCCTGGAGTAGCCGATTGGCCCCCACGGCATGCTCCTCTGTCATCTTGGTGTAGCTGATTGGCCCCTACACCGTCCATATCAGTCATCCTGGTGTAGCCGATTGGCCTACACAGTCCTCCTCAGTCATCCTGTATAGCTGATTGGCCCCTACACCGTCATCATCAGTCATCCTGGTGTAGCTGATTGGCCCCCACAGCGTCCTCCTCAGTCATCTGGTGTAGCTAATTGGCCCCTACACAGTCCTCATCAGTCATTCTGGTGTAGCCGATTGGCCCCTACACCATCCTCATCAGTCATCCTGGTGTAGCTGATTGGCTCCTACACCGTCCTCATCAGTCATTCGGGTGTAGCTGATTGGCCCCTACATCGACCTCCTCAGTCATCCTTGTGTAGCCAATTGGCCCCTACGTCGACCTTCTCAGCCATCCTGGTGTAGCTGATTGGCCCTACACTGTCCTCCTCAGTCATCCTAGTGTAGCTGATTGGCCCCTACACCATCCGCACTAGTTATCCTAGTGTAGCTGATTGGCCAAAACACCGTCCTCATCAGTCATCCTGGTGTGGCCGATTGGCCCCTACACCATCCTCATCAGTCACCATAGTGTAGCTGATTGGCCCCTACACCCTTCCTATCAGTCATCCTAGTGAACCTGATTGGCCCCTACACCATCGTCATCAGTCATCCTGGTGTACCTGATTGGCCCCTACACCGTCCTCATCAGTCACCCTAGTGTAGCTGATTGGCCCCTACACCATCTGCATTAGTCATCCTGGTGTAGCCGATTGGCCCCTACACCGTCCACATCAGTTATCCCAGTGTAGCTGATTGGCCCCTACAGCGTCCTCCTCAGTCATCCTGGTGTAGCTGATTGGCCCCTACACCATCCACATCAGTCATCCTGGTGGTGCCGATAGGCCTCTACACCGTCTACATCAGTCATCCTGGTGTAGCTGATTGGCCCCTGCATTGTCCACATCAGTCAGCCTGGTGTAGCCGATTGGCCCCTACACCGTCCTCATCAGTCATCCTGGTGTAACTGATTGGCCCTACACCGTCCTCATCAGTCATCCTGGTGTAGCTGATTGGACTCTACACTGTCCTCATCAGTCATCCTGGTGTAGCCGATTGGCTACTACACCGTCCTCATCAGTCATTCTGGTGTAGCCGATTGGCCCCTACATCGTCCTCATCAGTCATCCTGGTGAAGCCGATTGGCCCCTGCACCATCCACATCAGTCATCCTAGTGTAGCCGATTGGCCCCTACAGCGTCCTCCTCAGTCATCCTGGTGTAGCCAATTGGCCCCCACAGCATCCTCCTCAGTCATCCTGGTGTAGCTGTTTGGCCCCTCCACCGTCAACATCAGTCATTCTGGTGTAGCCGATTGGCCCCTACACCGTCCGTATCAGTCATCCTGGTGTAGCTGATTGGCCCCTACACCGTCCTCATCAGTCATCCTGGTGTAGCTGATTGGCCCCTACATCGACCTCCTCAGTCATCCTTGTGTAGCCGACTGGCCCCTACATCGACCTCCTCAGTCATCCTAGTGTAGCTAATTGGCCCCTACACCGTCCTCCTCAGTCATCCTGGTGTAGCTGATTGGCCCCTACACCGTCCGCATCAGTTATCCTGGTGTAACTGATTGGCCACTACACGTCCTCATCAGTCATCCTGGTGTAGCTGATTGGCCCCTACACCGTCCTCATCAGTCACCCTAGTGTAGCCGATTGGCCACTAGACCGTCCTCATCAGTCACATTAGTGTAGCCGATTGGCCACTACACTATCCTGGTGTACCTGATTGGCCCCTACACCGTCCTCATCAGTCACCCTAGTGTAGCTGATTGGCCCCTACACCATCTGCATTAGTCATCCTGGTGTAGCCGATTTGCCCCTACACCGTCCACATCAGTTATCCTAGTGTAGCTGATTGGACCCTACAGCGTCCTCCTCAGTCATCCTGGTGTAGCTGATTGGCCACTACACCGTCCTCATCAGTCATCCTGGTGTAGCCGATTGGCCACTACACCATCCACATCAGTCATCCTGGTGTAGCTGATTGGCCCCTACACCGTCCTCATTAGTCATCCTGGTGTAGCTGATTGGCCCATACACCGTCCTCCTCAGTCATACTGGTGGAGCTGATTGGCCCCTACATCGACCTCCTCAGTCATCCTGGTGTAGCCGATTGGCCCCTACACTGCCCTCATCAGTTATCCTCGCGTAGCCGATTGACCCCTGCACCGTCCTTATCGATCACCCTAGTGTAGCCGATTGGCCCCTACACCGTCCACATCAGTTGTTCTAGTGTAGCTGGTTGGCCTCTACACCATCTGCATCAGTCATCCTGGTGTAGCCAATTGGCCCCTACACCGTCCTCATCAGTCATCCTGGTGTAGCCAATTGCCCCCACAGCGTCCTCAGTCATCCTGGTGTAGCAGTTTAGCCCCTACACCGTCAACATCAGTCATCCTGGTGTAGCCGATTGGCCCCTACACCATCCACATCAGTCGTCCTGGTGTAGCTGATTGGCCCCTACACCGTCCTCATTAGTCATCCTGGTGTAGCTGATTGGCCCCTACATCGACCTCCTCAGTCATCCTGGTGTAACCGAATGGCCCCTACATCGACTATCTCAGTCATCCTGGTGTAGCAGATTGGCCCCTACATCGACCTCCTCAGTCATCCTGGTGTAGCTGATTGGGCTTTACACCGTCCGCATCAGTTATCCCAGTGTAGCTGATTGGCCCCTACATCGTCCTCATCAGTCATCCTGCTGTAACCGATTGGCCCCTACACCGTCCTCATCAGTCACCCTAGTGTAGCCGATTGGCCCCTACAATGTCCGCATCAGTTAGCCTAGTGTAGCTGAGTGACCCCTACATCGTCCTCATCAGTCATCCTGGTGTAGCGGATTGAACTCTACACCGTCCTCATCAGTCACCCTAGTGTAACCAATTGGCCTCTACATCGTCCGCATCAGTTATCCTAGAGTAGCTGATTGGCCCTACACCGTTCACATCAGTCACCCTAGTGTAACCGATTGGCCCCTACACCGTTCACATCAGTTATCCTAGTGTAGTTGATTGGCCTCTACATCATCTGCATTAGTCATCCTGGTGTAGCCGATTGGAGCCTACACCATCCACATCAGTTATCCTAGTGTAGCTGATTGGCCCCTACAGCGTCCTCCTCAG
Source organism: Conus ventricosus (assembly GCA_018398815.1). Taxonomy (NCBI): domain Eukaryota; kingdom Metazoa; phylum Mollusca; class Gastropoda; order Neogastropoda; family Conidae; genus Conus; species Conus ventricosus. The sequence goes on from JAFLJL010019374.1 coordinate 12,329, forward strand.
TCATCCTGGTGTAGTTGATTGGCCCCTACACCGTCCACATCAGTCATCCTGGTGTAGCCGATAGGCCCCTACATCGTCCACATCAGTCATCCTGGTGAAGCTGATTGGCCCCTACACTGTCCACATCAGTCATCCTGGTGTAGCCGATTGGCCCCTACACCATCCTCATCAGTCATCCTGGTGTAGCTGATTGGCAACTACACCGTCCGCATCAGTCATCCTGGTGTAGCCGATTGGCCCCTACATCGACCTCCTCAGTCATGCTGGTGTAGCTGATTGGCCCCTACTCCGTCCACATCAGTCATCCTGGTGTAGCCGATTGGCCCCTACATCGACCTCCTCAGTCATGCTGGTGTTACTGACTGGCCCCTACACCGTCCTCATCAGTCACCCTAGTCTAGCTGATTGGCCCCTACACCCTCCCTATCAGTCATTCTAGTGAACCTGATTGGCCCCTACACCGTCCTCATCAGTCATCCTGGTGTAGCTGATTGGCCTCTACACTGTCCTCATCAGTCATCCTGGTGTAGCTGATTGGCCACTACATCGTCCTCATCAGTCCTCCTCATGTAACCGATTGGCCCCTACACCATCCTCATCAGTCACCCTAGTG
>JAFLJL010019374.1:19075-65401 GCA_018398815.1 Conus ventricosus
TACTGACTGGCCCCTACACCGTCCTCATCAGTCACCCTAGTCTGGCTGATTGGCCCCTACACCCTCCCTATCAGTCATCCTAGTGAACCTGATTGGCCATACACCGTCGTCATCAGTCATCCTGGTGTAGCTGATTGGCCTCTGCACTGTCCTCATCAGTCATCCTAGTGTAGCTGATTGGCCACTACACCGTCCTCACCAGTCATCCTGGTGTAGCCGATTGGCCCCTACAATGTCTTCATCAGTTATCCTTGTGTAGCTGATTGACCCCTACACCGTCCTCATCAGTCATCCTAGTGTAGCCGATCGGTCCCTACACCGTGTTCATCAGTCACACTAGTGTAGCCAATTGGCCCCTCACTGTCCACATCAGTCATCCTGGTGTAGCTGATTGCCCCCTACACTGCCCTCATCAGTTATCTTAGCGTAGGTGATTGGCCTCTACACCGTCCTCATCAGCCATCCTTGTGTAGCCGATTGGCCCCTTCACCGTCTGCATCAGTTATCCTAGTGTAGTCAATTGGCCCCTACAATGTCCTCACCAGTCACCCTAGTGTAGCTGATTGGCCCCTACACCGTCCACTTCAGTCACCCTAGTGTAGCCAATTGGCCCTCACAGCGTCCTCCTCAGTCATCCTGGTGTAGCTGTTTGGCCCCTACACCATCTGCGTCAGTCATCCTGGTGTAGCCGATTGGCCCCTACACCGTCCTCATCAGTCATCCTGGTGCAGCCAATTGGCCCCCACAGCGTCCTCCTCAGTCATCCTGGTGTAGCTGATTGGCCCCTACACCGTCCACATCAGTCATTCTAGTGTAGCTGATTGGCCCCTACACCGTCCTCATCAGTCATCCTGGTGTAGCTGATTGACCCCTACATCGACCTCCTCAGTCATCCTGGTGTAGCCGATTGGCCCCTACATCGACCTCCTCAGGCATCCTGGTGTTGCTGACTCGCCCCTACATCGTCCTCCTCAGTCATCCTGGTGTAGCTGATTGGCCCTTACACCGTCCCGTCAGCTATCGTAGTGTAGCTGATTGGCCTCTACACCGTTCTCATCAGTCATCCTGGTGTGGCCGATTGGCCCCTACATGGTCCTCATCAGTCATTTTGGTGTAGCTGATTGGCCCCTACACCGTCCTCATCAGTCATCCTGGTGTAGCTGATTTGCCTCTACATCGTCCTCATCAGTCATCCTGCCGTAACTGATTGGCCCCTACACCGTCCTCATCAGTCACCCTAGTGTAGCCAATTAGCCCCTACAATTTCCGCATCAGTTATCCTAGTGTAGCGGAGTGACCCCTACATCATCTTAATCAGTCATCCTGGTGTAGCCGATTGGCCTCTACACCGTCCTCATCAGTCACCCTAGTGTAGCCAATTGGCCTCTACATCGTCCACATCAGTTATCCTAGTGTAGCCGATTGGCCCCTACACCGTTCACATCAGTTATCCTAGTGTAGCTGATTGGCCCCCACACCATCTGCATCAGTCATCCTGGTGTAGCCGATTGGCCCCTACACCGTCCACATCAGTTATCCTAGTGTAGCCGATTGGCCCCTACAGCGTCCTCCTCAGTCATCCTGGTGTAGCTGATTGGCCCCTACACCGTCCACATCAGTCATCCTGTGTGGCCGATAGGCCCTTACACCATCCACATCAGTCATCCTGGTGAAGCTGATTCGCCCCTACACCGTCCACATCAGTCATCCTGGTGTAGCCGATTGGCCCCTACACCGTCCTCATCAGTCATCCTGGTGTAGCTGATTGGTCCCTACACCGTTTCATCAGTCATTCGGGTGTATCTGATTGACCCCTACACCATCCGCATCAGTCATCCTGGTATAGCTGATTGGCCTTTACATCGACCTTTTCAGTCATGCTGGTGTAGGAGATTGGCTCCTACATCAACCTGCTCAGTCATCCTGGTGTAGCTGATTGGCCCCTACACCGTCCTCATCAGTCACCCTAATCTAGCTGATTGGCCCCTACACCCTCCCTATCAGTCATCCTAGTGAACCTGATTGGCCCCTACACCGTCCTCATCAGTCATCCTGGTGTAGCTGATTGGCCTCTACACTGTCTTCATCAGTCATCCTGGTGTAGCTGATTGGCCACTACACCGTCCTCATCAGTCATCCTGGTGTAACCGATTGGCCCCTACATCGACCTCCTCAGTCATGCTGGTGTAGCTGATTGGCCCCTACACCTTCCTCATCAGTCATTCTGGTGTAGCCGATTGGCCCCTAAAATGTCTGCATCAGATATCCTAGTGTAGCCGATTGGTCCCTACACGGTCCTCGTCAGTCACACTAGTGTAGCCGATTGGCCCCTACAGCAGCCGCATCAGTCATCCTGGTGTAGCCGATTGGCCCCTACACCACTCTCATCAGTTATCCTAGCGTAGGTGATTGGCCTCTACACCGTCCTCATCAGTCATCCTGGTGTAGCCAATTGGCCCCTTCATCGTCCGCATCAGTTATCCTAGTGTAGCCGATTGGCCGCTACACTGTCCTCACCAGTCATCCTGTTGTAGCCGATTGACCCCTACACCGTCCTTATCAGTCACCCTAGTGTAGCCGATTGGCCCCTACACCGTCCACATCAGTCATCCTTGTGTAGTTAATTGGCCCCTACACCATCTGCGTCAGTCATCCTGGTGTAGCCGATTGGCCCCTACACCGTCCACATCAGTTATCCTGGTGTAGCTGATTGGCCCCTACAGCGTCCTCATTAGTCACCCTAGTGTAGCTGATTGGCCCCTACACTATCTGCATCAGTCATCCTGGTGTAGCCGATTGGCCCCTACACCGTCCTCATCAGTCACCCTAGTGTAGCCGATTGGTCCCTACACCGTCCTCATCAGTAACACTAGTGTAGCCGATTGGCCCCTCACCGTCCACATCAGTCATCCTGGTGTAGCTGATTGACCCCCTACACTGCCCTCATCAGTTATCCTAGCATAGGTGAATGGCCTCTACACCGTCCACATCAGTCATCCTTGTGTAGCCGATTGGCCCCTTCACCGTCCGCATCAGTTATCCTAGTGTAGTCGATTGGCCCCTACACTATCCTCATCAGTCACCGTAGTGAAGCCGATTGGCCCCTACTCCGTCCTCACCAGTCATCCTGGTGTAGCCGATTGGCCCCTACAATGTCTTCATCAGTTATCCTTGTGTAGCTGATTGACCCCTACACCGTCCTCATCAGTCATCCTAGTGTAGCCGATCGGTCCCTACACCGTCCTCATCAGTCACACTAGTGTAGCCGATTGGCCCCTCACCGTCCACATCAGTCATCCTGGTGTAGCTGATTGGCCCCTACACTGCCCTCATCAGTTATCTTAGCGCAGGTGATTGGCCTCTACACCGTCCTCATCAGTCATCCTTGTGTAGCCGATTGGCCCCTTCACCGTCCGCATCAGTTATCCTAGTGTAGCCAATTGGCCCCTACACTGTCCTCACCAGTCACCCTAGTGTAGCTGATTGGCCCCTACACCGTCCACTTCAGTCACCCTAATGTAGCCAACTGGCCCCCACAGCGTCCTCCTCAGTCATCCTGGTGTAGCTGTTTGGCCCTACACCATCTGCGTCAGTCATCCTGGTGTAGCCGATTGGCCCCTACACCGTCCTCATCAGTCATCCTGGTGTAGCCAATTGGCCCCCACAGCGTCCTCCTCAGTCATCCTGGTGTAGCTGTTTGGCCCCTACACCATCAACATCAGTCATCCTGGTGTAGCTGATTGGCCGCTTCACCGTCCTCATCAGTCATCCTGGTGTAGCTGATTGGCCCCTACACCGTCCACATCAGTCATTCTAGTGTAGCTGATTGGCCCCTACACCGTCCTCATCAGTCATCCTGGTGTAGCTGATTGGCCCCTACATCGACCTCCTCAGTCATCCTGGTGTAGCCGATTGGCCCCTACATTGACCTCCTCAGTCATCCTGATGTTGCTGATTCGCCCCTACACTGTCCTCCTCAGTCATCCTGGTGTAGCTGATTGGCCCTTACACCATCCGCGTCAGCTATCGTAGTGTAGCTGATTGGCCTCTACACCGTTCTCATCAGTCATCCTGGTGTGGCCGATTGGCCCCTACATGGTCCTCATCAGTCATTTTGGTGTAGCTGATTGGCCCCTACACCGTCCTCATCAGTCATCCTGGTGTAGCTGATTTGCCTCTACATCGTCCTCATCGGTCATCCTGCTGTAACCGATTGGCCCCTACACCGTCCTCATCAGTCACCCTAGCGTAGCAAATTGGCCCCTACAATTTCCGCATCGGTTATCCTAGTGTAGCTGCGTGACCCCTACATCGTCTTCATCAGTCATCCTGGTGTAGCGGATTGGCCTCTACACCATCCTCATCAGTCACCCTAGTGTAACCAATTGGCCTCTACATCGTCCACATCAGTTATCCTAGTGCAGCTGATTGGCCCATACACCGTCCACATCAGTCACCCTAGTGTAGCCGATTGGCCTCTACACCGTTCACATCAGTTATCCTAGTGTAGCTGATTGGCCCCCACACCATCTGCATCAGTCATCCTGGTGTAGCCGATTGGCTCCTTCACCGTCCACATCAGTTATCCTAGTGTCGCTGATTGGCCCCTACAGCGTCCTCCTCAGTCATCCTGGTGTAGCTGATTGGCCCCTACACCGTCCACATCAGTCATCCTGGTGTAGCTGATAGGCCCTTACACCATACACATCAGTCATTCTGGTGAAGCTGATTGGCCCCTACACCGTCCACATCAGTCATTCTGGTGTAGACGATTGGCCCCTACACCATCCTCATCAGTCATCCTGGTGTAGCTGATTGGCCCCTACACCTTTTTCATCAGTCATTCTGGTGTATCTGATTGGCCCCTACACCGTCCGCATCAGTCATCCTGGTATAGCTGATTGGCCCCTACATCGACCTCCTCAGTCATGCTGGTGGAGCAGATTTGCCCCTACATCGACCTCCTTAGTCATCCTGGTGTAGCTGATTGGCCCCTACACTGTCCTCATCAGTCACCCTAGTCTAGCTGATTGGCCCCTACACCCTCCCTATCAGTCATCCTAGTGAACCTGATTGGCCCCTACACCGTCCTCATCAGTCATCCTGGTGTAGCTGATTGGCCTCTACACTGTCCTCATCAGTCATCCTGGTGTAGCTGATTGGCCACTACACCGTCCTCATCAGTCATCCTTGTGTAACCGATTGGCCCCTACACCATCCTCATCAGTCACCCAAGTGTAGCCGATTGGCCCCTACACCGTCCTCATCAGTCATCCTGGTGTAGCCGATTGGCCCCTACACCGTCCTTATCAGTAATCCTGGTGTAGCCGATTGGCCCCTACACTGCCCTGATCAGTTATCCTAGTGTAGCCGATTGGCCCCTACACTGTCCTCACCAGTCATCCTGTTGTAGCAGATTGACCCCTACACCGTCCTTATCAGTCACCCTATTGTAGCCGATTGGCCCCTACACCATCTGCGTCAGTCATCCTAGTGTAGCTAATTGGCCCCTACACCATCTGCGTCAGTCATCCTGGTGTAGCCAATTGGCCCGTACACCGTCCACATCAGTTATCCTGGTGTAGCTGATTGGCCCCTACAGCGTCCTCATCAGTCACCCTAGTGTAGCTGATTGGCCCCTACACCATCTGCATTAGTCATCCTGGTGTAGCCGATTGGCCCCTACACCGTCCTCATCAGTCATCCTGGTGTCGTCGATTGGCCTCTACACCATGCTCATCAGTCACACTAGTGTAGCTGATTGGCCCCTACACCGTCCTCACCAGTCATCCTGGTGTAGCTGATTGGCCCCTACACTGTCCTCACCAGTCATCCTGGTGTAGCTGATTGGCCCCTACACCGTCCTCACCAGTCATCCTGATGTAGCCGATTGGCCCCTACACTGTCCTCACCAGTCATCCTGGTGTAGCTGATTGGCCCCTACACCGTCCTCACCAGTCATCCTGATGTAGCCGATTGGCCCCTACACTGTCCTCACCAGTCATCCTGGTGTAGCTGATTGGCCCCTACACCGTCCTCACCAGTCATCCTGATGTAGCCGATTGGCCCCTACACTGTCCTCACCAGTCATCCTGGTGTAGCTGATTGGCCCCTACACCGTCCTCACAGCCACCCTGGTCTAGCTGATTGGCCCCTACACCGTCCGCATCAATCATCCTGGTGTAGCCGATGGGCCCCTACACCGTCCTCCTCAGTCATCCTGGTGTAGCCAGTTGGCCCCTACACCGTCCGCATCAGTCATCCTGGTGTAGCCGATTGGCCCCTACACCGTCCTTATCAGTCATCCTGGTGTAGCCGATTGGCCCCTACAGCAACCTCATAAGTCATCCTAGATAGCCGATTCAGTTTACCATTGGCTTAGTCACTTACCCGCAGCACACTACCAATGCTAAGCCTACTTTTCTTTCTGTGTTTCCTCTTCATCAATATTCCTGCCAGCTATCCAATTTTTTTTTCTGCAGATACCAGCATACCTATGTATGGGACGACGATTCGGTGGCTTACTTCCGTCATTTTGATGTTCATTTCGACAGAAATATCAATTTTCTGTCTGGCAGAATAGAATTCTGGGAATTTCCAGCTTGTGGACTGCTTACGGAGGAGGTGGACTATGCGGTATATCTCATAAAGGTATTTGATATTACCATGAAATCAGATTAAAGTGCGATAGTGTGGAAAAAAAGAAACTGGTGGTTATTATTATTCTTTTTTACAATCGATGAGTTTAGCAGTTATCACTGGGAAAATTGCACACTCCATCATAGGAGAGAGAGAGAGAGAGAGAGAGAGAGAGAGAGAGAGAGAGAGAGAGAGAGAGAGAGAGCACAAACATTCTATCAACTCTTTGGCAGTGTGTGTGTGTGTGTATGTGTGTGTGTGTGTGTGTGTGTGTGTGTGTGTGTGTGTGTGTGTGTGTGTGTGTGTGTGTGTGTGTGTGTGTGTGTGTGTCTGTGTGTCTGTGAGAGAGAGAGAGAGAGAGAGAGAGAGAGAGAGAGAGAGAGAGAGAGAGAGAGAGAGAGAGAGAGAGAACAAATATTCTTTCAAGTCCTTGGCAGTGTGTGTGTATGTGTGTGTGTGTGTGTGTGTGTGTGTGTGTGAGAGAGAGAGAGAGGAGAGAGAGAGAGAGAGAGAGAGAGAGAGAGAGAGAGAGAGAGAGAGAGAGAGAGAGAGGGAGAGAGAGGGAAGGAGAGAGAGCGAGAACAAATATCCTTTCAACTCCTTGGCAGCGTGTGTGTGTGTGTGTGTGTGTGTGTGTGTGTGTGTGTGTGTGTGTGTGTGTGTGTGTGTGTGTGTGTGTGTGTGTGTGTGTGAGTGAGAGAGAGAGAGAGAGAAGAGAGAGAGAGAGAGAGAGAGAGAGAGAGAGAGAGAGAGAGAGAGAGAGAGAGAGAGAGAGAGAGAATGAGACAGAACAAATATGTTTCCAACTCTGTGGCAGTGTGACCTCCCGCTGAACGTTTATACCCTGTGCGAAGCTGGCTCTTCCAGACACTTTGGCGAACCAACAGACCGAGAAAGGACCGTGTTCACCATTCCACAACTTGTCGGCCCACAACGTGGCTGGAACAACGTCACGCTGACACGATGTCCACTGGGTCACCTCACCCACACCTTCCTCGCCTGCGACTTGCGCAGTGCATGCTGGCGGAAAAGTCACACGTTCCGAACCAGCCGGGAATCTTGGGCCATTCCTGCCTCCTCCGAATGTGGCGCCAACATGACGTCACTTCCGCCCAGCTTCGCTTGCGAGCAGAGGACGGAGAGCGTGCCCTACTCCCTGGTGTGCAATCACAGAGAGGACTGCAACGATGGCAGCGACGAGGACTTCTGCATCCACAGAGAGTGTAGTGGGGACAGCATGTTTACATGTGGGCATCAACAGGCGAGTTGTGCCATTTGCCACTTAATGATCTCTTTTACAACGAACATGAAATGTTAGCAACTGCCACCATCAATAGATAGGTTAATAACTCAACTGAAAATAACACACAAAATAGAGAAAGTTTCCTATCTAAAGATATTAATGCAACTGTTACACATAAAATAGTCTTACTACATGCCCCTCAAAGGTGAGAACAGCACTGAAATATGAATATGCGTTCACATCATTAAAAAGCAGCATAAATATTAAAACTCAATTCAGTTATAGACAAACCATCGTGTTAAAGCTGATGACTTGATGTCCATCGACATGTGACGTGTAAAGGTTTGAAATACTATGTGTCCGTGCATTGAAAACCTTTCAAGATTTTTTGTTGCCTTTTTTGTATGTCTTCTGCTTTCGGCTGTTTTGTTTTGTTTCTCTGCTTGTTTGTCTACATCTCTTTCTCTCTTTTCTATATGGTTTAGATGTTTATGCATGCTTCGTTTTCGTTCTCATTTTTCTTTTTTTCTTTTTTATACTTTTTTGTATCTTGTTTGGCATTAATTCTCATTTACGTTAAGCACATGAATGTACATGTGCTATTATGCCTTTCTTTCATAAGCAGCCATGCTGCCATTTGATTGTAATAAAATGTGAATGTAAACCATTCTTATACATTGATTTTACATTTGTAAAGTTGCTTTTCTATTGCCCCTTTTGCAGTGTTTTGAGATATGTTTTTGAAACTGGAAATGCGTTTCTTTTGCAATGATCTCAGATATAGATGGCTGATGACGGAAAAGAGAACTTTCTTTGCCGGAGGTCGGGGTTGTGGGTGTTGCGGATGAAGGGGGGGAAGGGTGGTGGTGGCGGAAATTTGGGAAAAAATTGGCAAGTAGAAAAACAAAAACGAATATATATATATATATATATATGTGAGAAGCATTTTTTTTCCCCATTCACCCACTCAAGCACATACTGTTAGTTAGGCAGAATCATCTACCACTGCAGATATGAATGCTTATCTCCTCCTATTTCTTCAATCTAAGACATAAGAGCAAGCTTTGTTTATAATTCATTATTTCTTGCAGTCATTGCAACACCAAGCTGCTCTGTAAGTTGCTGGAACGGTGCGGTACTTATCCTTGGAATTTATTAGTTTGTTGTATTTTAGTCCCTTGCGGATTCATTCCAAGAACTAGCCCTCAGCACTTGTGTCTTAGAGGATATCTTTTTATATTTTCTACTTTTCACAAGAAGATGTAGCTTGTTTTGCTCTTTTTTGATTTTCGTTTGCTTCTTAGATAGCACCTTTGGTTGGTTTTTGAAAACTCAACAAACATACTACGGTATTGCACACCAACCTTTTCTGGGATTGCATTCTCCTTAAAACTGAAAAGGCAGAGGAGTCAAATACCACTTTCCGCGGTCACTGAGGAGAAACCACCAAGTTTCGAAATATCGGTATATGACCAGGAGTTATATGTTAGTGAGTTTCCCTCCCTACTGGAGGGTGTCTCCCCATTGGAGACTATAAGCTTGCTGAAGGTTCATTGTGAGAAGCATTTTTTTTCCCCATTCACCCACTCAAGCACATACTGTTAGTTAGGCAGAATCATCTACCACTGCAGATATGAATGCTTATCTCCTCCTATTTCTTCAATCTAAGACATAAGAGCAAGCTTTGTTTATAATTCATTATTTCTTGCAGTCATTGCAACACCAAGCTGCTCTGTAAGTTGCTGGAACGGTGCGGTACTTATCCTTGGAATTTATTAGTTTGTTGTATGTAATATATATATATATATATATATATATATATATATATATATATATATATATATATAGTTAAAACAAGTTAAAAGAGGAATCTTAAAACTATCTACAAATTTGTTTCGAGCGTGTTGCGCTGTCATCAGGATGGTTTTTGGTTTGCCCACCGCCGATGTTATATAGCGTGTGGGCTCCCGTTTGCGGTTGTTTGCAGGCGGGTTGGCTGCACGTGTTTTTTGGGGCTTTCAGGTTTTTGTTTGGGTGTGTTCACTAATAACGATTTCCATTTATGCCTGCAGTTGTTTACTATTTCTGTTTTGGTGTTTAAAGTTGCTAAGTGTGGTTTGCATAGTATTAACCATTTTTCAGTTAAACATAGGTTGCACCTTTTTGAAACATTGCTGTATGGTGATGCTCTTTTTGTGATTTTCCAGGATATATTGTAGCTTGTTTTTGCGTCTTTAAGTTTCCAGATATATTTGCTCAGTTCTGTTTGGTTTTTATATTTTTCTTTATTAAATGACTGTTTGTGGTTTGCATATCTGGTTTTGAAGTGGTTTTCAGTGATCCCTATGTATGTTTCTTTTTCATTTTCTGATGTCACAGTAGCCTGGTATACAATGTTGTTGTGAAGACATTTATTGTTTAGTGGGCACTGCTCCTTTCTAGTGCAATTGCAAGATTTCCTTTCTTCACCCTTCTTTGCTGTATTGATTTTCATTTTGTTGGATGCGTCAATTAGGTTTTTGAGGTTGGGCATACATGAGTACGATAGTTTGACAGTGTTTTTGTTAAATATTTTGGACAGTTTGTGTTCTTTTGGAAATGAAGTTGTTAGGATTTTGAAGAATTCTTTCCCTATGTTTGTTTTGAGTTTCCCGTCGTATGGGGGGTTATACCATATGATTTTTCTTTTCCTATTTTTCTTGCTTTTATTTGTGTTGTTGTCTGGGTTGTATTGTAATTTGTAATTGTATCCACTTGTTTGTAGTGCCTCCTGGTATTCTACTGCTGCATTGTTGAACACTCTCTCACTGCATGACAGGTTTGATAGTCTCTTGTTTATGCCATGGGGTATGGTCTTTAATACAGATGGTGGATGGTTACTTTTGGTGTGTACATAAGAAGTGTATCGTTGGGTTTCTTGTATGGTTTATATATGTGATTGTTGAGATCCAGTGTTATGTCTAAGTAGTTCACTACCTTTTTGTTTGCTTCAATGGTAATCTTTAAGTTGTGGTTTTGGAAGATTTTGCATAGTTCTTTCTTCTTGTTTTCGATGGTTCTTGGATTGTTGGTTAGTGCAGCAAGGCCATCGTCTCTGTATAGTCCGACAAAATGAAAATCAATACAGCAAAGAAGGGTGAAGAAAGGAAATCTTGCAATTGCACCAGAAAGGAGCAGTGCCCACTAAACAATAAATGTCTTCACAACAACATTGTATACCAGGCTACTGTGACATCAGAAAATGAAAAAGAAACATACATAGGGATCACTGAAAACCACTTCAAAACCAGATATGCAAACCACAAACAGTCATTTAATAAAGAAAAATATAAAAACCAAACAGAACTGAGCAAATATATCTGGAAACTTAAAGACGCAAAAACAAGCTACAATATATCCTGGAAAATCATAAAAAGAGCATCACCATACAGCAATGTTTCAAAAAGGTGCAACCTATGTTTAACTGAAAAATGGTTAATACTATGCAAACCACACTTAGCAACTTTAAACACCAAAACAGAAATACATATAGTAAACAACTGCAGGCATAAATGGAAATCGTTGTTAGTGAACACACCCAAAACAAAAACCTGAAAGCCCCCAAAAAACACGTGCAGCCAACCCGCACGTGCAAACAACCGCAAACGGGAGCCCACACGCTATATAACATCGGCGGTGGGCAAACCAAAAAACCATTCTGATGACAGCGCAACACGCTCGAAACAAATTTTGCTTCCAGATTTTGAGGAACTAGACAATCACCTAGAGGATGTCGCAATCATCAGTGAAGTTCCTGGCATTAAAAGAATGGACCGTCAAGCCCCTCAAGTAATGAAAGCTCTGGCACCGGAGATGATTGCCAACCAATACAACCCCAGTGAGTGGACCCACGTCTACACAGATGGATCCTCAGATGGAGCAGTCAAGAATGGAGGAGCAGGGCTCTTCATCAGACACACCAATGGAAGATTGACACACAAGGCCTTCCCTACTGGAAAGATCTCCTCCAACTACAGAGCGGAGACAATAGCACTGCTCCACGCAGTGAGGATCTTTCTGGGACCGGCCAGCCCATCACAGAAGGTTGTCTTCTTCACAGACTGCCGATCTCTGCTGCAGGGACTTCAGAACACAAGAAATGAACAACATACGCAAGACATCAAGGCTGCCCTCCATGAACTCTCAAAACAGTCTGTCATTACACTTCAGTGGATTCTGTCTCACTGTGGGATCATTGGCAACGAAAAAGCTGATGCTCTCTCCAAGGCAGGCAGCAAAATGGAGCAGTTCAGCCACCCCGTGACCTACAGGGAGGCCAAGACCATCATCCACAACCAGTTTCAGTCCCAGTGGAAGAGAAGGCTGGGTGCAGAGAATGGTGCTGACCCGATCCACCAGCTCCAAAGGCACCAGCAGTCAATCCTCTTCAGACTGAGGACCGGCCACTGCAGACTGCTGAGCCACCTTAACCGCCTGAAGATCACCTACACTGACCAGTGTCCATGCGGCACTGGACCCCAGACCCCTGAACATGTCCTACTGCGCTGTCCTAGTCACGGAGCTCTACGACACAAAACCTGGCCGAGGAAAGTGGAGTTACAGGCGCAGCTTTGGGGAGCCCGTTCTGACCTGGAGAAGACCGCGGGCTTCATCATGGCAGCCGGGTTACAAGTCTGACGCATCCAGCTTAAATCGAACGCAGAAGAAGAAGAAGAAGAAGAAACAAATTTGTAGATAGTTTTAAGATTCCTCTTTTAACGTGTTTTAACTAATGTTGCTCCCCAAGGGTTGAGCACTTAAAACATTGTTTTAGGCATTTTAAATATACTGATCTATATATTATATATATATATATATATATATATATATATATATATATATATATATATATATATATATATATATATATATATCACGAACAGTATAAAAATGTCCTTTAAAAATCCAAAAGGGCTCAACCGTCCAGGGAGCAACATCTGTTAAAAATATTTCTAAAATGAAGTGCTAAAATCAACAAGCTTGTTTCGAGCTTCTTGCCTCTTGCTCTCTTCAGGATATCCTTTTGGGGCACGCTGTTGTTCTTTTATAGCGTGCGGGACCTGATTCCGTTTCTGCATGTGTGATTATCTCATTCGCTGCACGTGTGGTCTGTGGTTCTTGTTGGGGTTTGTTCAGGTGGAGTGTGCTAGCAAAGATTTCCATTTGTGCCTGCAATTGTTTACTATTTCTACTTTTGTATTCAGAGTTGCTAGGTGTGGTTTACATAATATTAACCATTTTTCTGTGGAGCATATATTGCATTTTTTAGAAATATTGTTGTATGGTGTTGCTCTTTTTATGATTTTCCATGATATACTGTAGTCTATTTTTTTTTATCTTTGAGTCTCCAGAGAATGTAAATATGTTCGTTCACGACCACCCATCTTATTTTGCACGAAAACCCCCCTTTTCACATACAAATCACGTCCATCACATGTCAGTTTTGGCCAAAATTAACACCTGTTTACAAACAAAATTAACACATCAAAACTGCCAAATATTGACGTAATTAGTATATTGAAAAGGGGGCTTACGTGCAAGATAAGATTTGGTGATCGTGAACGAACATATTTACATTCTCTCCCAGGGACATAAAATGAACTAAAAATGTATATGGCTTGGCAGTCCTGTTTGTTTACAACCTGCCGGGCTGCCAGACTGGCTGCAATTAATATTGAACGCCACCATTGTTTTTTGCATGCTCCACTGCACAGGAGCCTGCACCTCATGCGTGCACGCTTAACCAAACGGCAGGGAGTATGACGTCATTTTGGCCGGGGAAGCTTTGTGTTGCTACCAGCCGGCAGAGCTACCGCCATTTCACATTTGGGAGGTGTACTGTGCAGGCGTGTGAGAGGGTTGTGATTTGCAGACGTGTGAGAGAATTGATTTTAACAGAAATATTTATGTCTCAAGACAGCATTTCTTCAGAATTAGAGAGAGAACTTTTAGAAAATCAAATTGCGCATCAAGAACTTTTAAATTATTCACAACAGCCAACAACTTTAATTCTACCTGACATGGATCAAGCTTCTACTTTTCAACAAGCTCAATGGCTTAAAGAGAAATGTGGATATTCTGACGATCATGCACGCAAATTGCACGCTGTTGCCAATGTGCTTTATGGGTATTGGCGGTTTTACATTGTTGGGCTTCCAATCAGTTTCATTTCCAGCAATTTAAAACAAATTTACGCCATGTTGCAAGACCCTGAATTTGGAGACTATTGGAAACAACCTCTCAGTCTACCTCCGACAACTACCCTGCAAGCCTCTCAGTGAACGCCACAAACGCATGACGTGGGTCTAAAAATAGTAACGGTTTTGCAAAACCGCCGGCTGGCTTGAGCTGTGCCTACACTCCGATTTCCTTACAAAGTCCCTGCGGACATTCTCACTTTTTCCCCCAATGGCTTTGCTGTTGTTTTTTGGGCGCTTAAAAACGTTTTAACCTTTTCCCTGCTTCCCCGTTTCAATTCCCTGTTTTAAAGGCTGTCTAAAGGACAGCCGCGGGGAGAACTTTGGAGATCTTGTATTTTTTGATTCAAGGAATTGTTAAGTAAATTTTGTGGCGGGTTCGAATTTTTTTCGCTAAAGTGCGAACCCAAAAAGGCCCCCTTCACACCCCCCTGAACACCCCCCCCTATTATTGGGGCGTGTTGTGTGGGGTGTGTGTGGGAGGGAGAGGGGAAAAGCCCAGGAGACAAAAAAGAAAACAGACGGGACGGGACAGAGATGGGGGGGAGCAAATTTGGGGAAAAGGGGAGATGTTGGAGTAAAAGAAGGAGAGAAAAAAACTGTTTAAATTTAATTTTTTTTTTTTTTGTTGTTTTTTTTCCCGGGTTTTAAAAAATAAAGGCCAAAATAGCTACAGGGGCTTATTTATTTTTACGAGTTGGATTGGTGAGAAAAGGGGCCGTAAAGATCATTTAAAAGACGGGTTTTTAAGAATTAATTACTGATCTTTTTAATCGATAAACAGGGCGCGAAGTTTTTTGGGAAAAGCCTTCAGAAAAATTCCCCAGTTTTTTGGCCTAAACCTTTTTAAAATTTGTTTTTTTCTATTTTTTTTAAATTTTAATAGCCCCTGAAGATGCAAAATCTGACTGTTTTACTCCCCCTGAAGGGTAGTTTTCTTTTTTTAATAAAGATAAAAGTTTTACGATTAAAAAGGGGGACTTTGAATAACAGCTGTTTTTTAAAAATTATTTTTTTTTTATTTTTAAAATTTAAAAAATTGGCTGCCGAATCAGTAAAATTTTTTTTTTAAAGAATTTTAAATTAAACTATTTGAGGGAAACAATGAAAGTTTTTAAACATTGATTTTATTTGGTTTTTGGTTGGGAAAAATTGATGTAAACAATATAAAAAAAGATCATAGTGAACTTTTTCCCCCGAAGAAATCAAGTGATGGAAACTTTGCTGCAGGGGTTTCAGAAAAGCAAAAAATTTTACCCGGGTTGTTATTGAAAGGGTTTTAAGTGTCTTAAAGTTTTTGCAACGGGGGCAAAGTTTAAAGCGGGTTTTACTTACTTTTTTTTAAAATTTTTTTTTTTTATTTTAGGGTAAATATTGTGGTTTTAAAAATGCGACCCCAAGAAAATTTTGGGGAAAGGGAAAAACTATTTTCGTTGGAAGAAATTTTTGATATTGAAAAAAAAAAACAATTTTAAACCCGATACGTTTTGTAAATTAGACATGAATATTATTAACCCTACAAACGTTCATGAAAGCTTTGCACATGCTTTCCTAAAACCCCAGAGTATCTTAAGAGGGACCCGCCAGTAAAAGTGTTTTTGGGAAGTTCTGATTGACTTTTATAACGCCCGTGTTAGAAACATGCAAGTTTGGGTTTAAACCCAAAAACAGAAAAAAGTTTTCATTTTCCCACGATTTAATTTAACTGGGCTGCTACATGCTTACCAGTTTAACCATGCAAGGGAGGAGGAAAAAGTTAAGGGGTTTGGCTGGTCGGGAAGGGACAGCCCTTTTAAATCAAATTGAGCAAAAAAAGTTTACCCTTTAGTTGGCAATTCTTCCCTTCCCTTTTTCCCCAAAAGGTTGGGTTTTAAAAACAGCATTTTTTAAAATAATAATTCTGACAGAAAGTGTTTTTTGTGGTGTGTTTTTGCACATTTATTTCCGTTAAAAATTTTGCAAACGGGGTTTTCAAAATTAGGGAAAAAAATTTTAAAAACCCAAGAGCTAAAAATTTGATAAACAAAAACCTTTTCCCAGTAAAGTATAAAAAAGTATACTGATTTTGAAGAGAAAAACCCAAACCCTTTAACCGGTAAAACTTTTTAACATGGCTGTAAAAAGTGTTCTAGTGTTTTAAAAGGGGTTTTTCCCCCAACGCCCCTACTTTAGGTAAACCCGGGCTTAAATAAAGGTAGATTTTGATACTGTTTGCGTTAGTATAAAGGGTAATTATGTTTTTAACAGAACAATAAGAAAGGACTTATGGGTTTTTAAAATTTCAAGAATCATACAAAAAAAAAGAGCTTTTTTTTTGAAGGTTTGGTTCAAAAAACCCCAAAACTTTAAAAGAAGCTGCCGTCTTTGAAAAAATTTTTTGTAAAAGTTTTTTTAGACTGTGAAAACCAAACTCCAAAAACTAAACCTGGGTCTAAGGTCAGTTCAAAGAATGTACAAAATGCAAATGGCCCAATACGTGGTTTTTTTGCGGAATTTTGTTTCAATCTTGAAAACGTACTAGGCCCAAAAACGCAAGAAAAAAAAAAACCCTTTTTAACCCCACCTTCAGATTGTTCTTATGCGTTTATTGTTGTTAGGTCGAGGGTTTCAAAACAGGGACCCCGAGTTTTTTCAGGGCCCCCAACGCGTTAGTGATTTTTAGACCCGGGATAAAAAAAACTGGGGAAAATCGTTACCCAAACCAAACTAAATTTTTTCCGGGTTTTGTTATGACTCCTAAAGCCCCAAGAAAGCTATGACTCATCTACAAAACTTTTGGGGGTTTTGGGGCTTAGAGTTTAACCCAAACAGTAAAGACTTGACGAAATAGACCACGATAAATTTAAAGGGGAAAGTTCAGAGGGGCTGTACAAAAATTGAATTCTTAAACTTAAGGTTGATCCTAAGACAGGGAAACTGCCTATCTTTTTTCTTAACCTTTACGAGGCAAAGATTCCCCCTTTCTTCTTTCAAGCAGTGATTTTCTGTTTATAAGAGGGTTACCTGATTGCACAATCTTCGGAAAGTACATGCCCTTTTACGTTGACTTTTTATCCTTTTTGACTAAACCCCAAACTTGGGTTGGGGGGGGGTTTTGGGGAAAAATTTTAGCGGGATCTTTTAAAGCCTTTCCAATCACTAAACAATTAAACTTTAAACCCTTTTTTTGGTGCGAAAAGGAGTTTCCCCTTATGAAAAACATGAACTCGGGGGATGGGTTTGGGACAAAGACTAACTTCCTCCAAAAGGTGCTTTTTTTTTTAGTTTTTAGAGGCAAAGGGATAAATGTTTGTGACTAAAATTCGACAGAAAACCCCGGGGTAGAATTCCCACTGTCAAAAAAAGGGGTTTGATTTTCATGTTCAATATTTATTGGCTGACGTGGTTTATTACCCGGACGTTTTTCGGGAATTAAGTTTTTCATGCTTTAAAAACATTCAACTTGACTCATCACATTTCCACTCCCCCCGGGGTTTTTTTTTGGGGGCGCTTTTTTAAGTCAAACAAACTTTTAAAGATTGATTTAATTTTGATTACCAAAATTAGATGATTAAAGGGGGTTGAGGGGGGCATTAGCAGGGCTCACACCCCCTTTTCTGAAAAAGCCAAAAAACAAATATTTAGACGATTGGGTTTACCCCAAAACCGCCCAAAACTTTTTAAATTTGTTTTTTGCGCTTAAAAATTCTTTTTGGGAAATGGGCTATGAGTCCCCCGCTTCCATTGAAAAAATTTTTACAATGAAAAGGCCCTCATAATTTTTAATACTGTGTTTAAAGTATGTTGTCACGTTTTCCAAACCTAATAACCCAAATGGGCAAAATTTTGGAAAGTAGACTTAGAATTTCCTTATGAACTCCGATCCCCAAACGTTTCCCCCCTTAGCGCAAAAAGGTTAAAGATGAGTCCTATCAAACCCGCCAAAAAAGGGCCCTAATTTTTGAAAAAAAACTTTTTAATGTTTTGTCTTTTACGGGAATCCTACAGTTTTACCAAAGAAAAGGGTTGAAAGGACTCCCTTTCTTTGAATCATTGTTTTTGGGCCCAAGACCCTTTTATGGGCCTTTACATCAAGAAGAATACTGATCTTAGAACTAAACCCCTTTTGGATGTTTCAAAAAAAAGACTTCTTTAAACTGATGAACAACAGCTGTTTTGGAAAAAATAGGGAAAAAATTCCCCCAAAAAAACGAAAAGTGTGAAATTAGTTAAAAAAGAAAACCAAAGAAATTAAGTTTGCTTTTAAAACCTAATTTACCCCAAGATTAAAGATTTACGACCCCTGGTTGGCATTATGTGAAAAAAAAAAGGATGTTAAGTTGGAAAAAGGGTTTGTTTCGGCTTTTCCGTATTAGAGTTGTAAAAGTTATTGATTTTAGAATTTCGGTACGACTTTTTTAAACCCCCGGTTTTACCCAGAAGCAAGGGGTTTTAAACCAAAAGACATGTTAGTTTTTTTCCCGACGAAACCACGGGAAGATTTTTACAAAGCTTGGGAAACAGAAGTAGTTAAAAGGAATTTGATGGGTGGAAAAGCACATGCAAATTTCCCAAAAAAAGCAGTCCTTTCCCCCCCAATTCCCCAACTTGTAAAAAAAAAAGAAATTTGGGAAAAGTAAGGTAAAACCTTAATGGGGACAGTTAAAATAAAATTATTTTGGGTTTGGGGGCAAAGATGTACAGCGTTCCAGCCGGACTTCGTAATGAATTGGTTTAAGGGCATAAGTAAAAAAGTTTTTCAAAAAAAAATAAAACTCACGACAACTAAAGCAAGCCTTCTTTGAAAACAAAGTTTTTATCACACAAATGTTAATCTTCGCTCTACTCTTCTTCAAGTAAACACAATGTTTGTTAAAAAAATATCCTGTCTCTAAAAATAACAAGAGAATTTACGTCAGTTCTGAGCTTTTTTATCGATGTAGGGCTTTGGGAACTTTAAAAGATTACTTGCAGACTTGGCTTTTTCTTACTTAAAAACCTAACAAGACCTAAAAAGAACATAACAAGAACTTATTTAAAAGAACTTTAAAAAGAATTTAAATTTTTAAAACATAACTTAAGAACCCTTTCTAGTACTTTATTTTAACTTAAAATTTTTTTTCCCACTTTACTTGTAATTTTTTTTCACTTAACAAAAAATTTTCTTTCTATAATTTAAACTTGTACTTATCTAGTTCAAAAACTTGTACTTTTCTATTTCTTAAATCTATTCCATAAAAAATGGGGTTTTACAGAAAGGGGTTTGACTTTTTTGCAAAAAGGGGGTTTCCCTTCTTTTTTTTCTGTGGGGGCTTGGGCTTTGTTTTTAAAGTTTTTTGTATGCAAAAAAAACACCAACAACAGCAGCACAGAAAAATTTACATAAATACATTTTTATCGTTTGTTTGTGTTTTTTTTTGTTGTTAATTGTGTTGTTTTTGGTGGGGGTTGTTTTTTATTATTTTTTAAACCCAATTTTTTTTTTGGTAAATTGGTTTGATTTTTTTAGTTTGTTCCATTTCGCTTTTTTAAAGGGCCGCCTCAACCCCCAAAAGGATTTTTTGGTTTTTTATTTAACATTTTTAAACCTGTGGTAAATTCATTGTGGTACTTTTAATTTGGGGGCCTTTTCTGCCCCCTGTGGCTGCCCTGGGGCCCGTTTCTTCTTTGATCGCTCTTTTTTTTTTTTTTGCGTTTAAAAATTTTTAATATGATCAAAATTATTTTCTTTTAAAAAAGTAATTAACCCCATGTGAAGGGGCCCATAAAATTCGTCCCAAATCTTTTAATTCATGTAAAATGCAAAGAGTTTCTAGGGACTTGTTTAACCGGTTCTTGTGATAAGTGTATTTTAAATCTTTTCTAAATAAATGGCGCAATCTTCCTTCCCAAAAACTTGGGCTAAAAAATAATCATTGTTTGACCCCAATGTTTCTAACCCTTTTTTGGACCCTAGCTGTGCTTGTACCTAGCGTAGTATTTCTCCGTCTGATGTAGGCAGTTGTTGAATCTTTTCCCAATATTGTTCAAACCAAAATTTTTCTTTTTTGTTTTTCCACACGCGGGCTGAGAATTTTAATTTTTCTTTATGGCAGGGGTTTAAAAAGGGGGGTTTAAGTTGCCTGCCCCTCACCCCTTTTAATAGTTCGTCCAAATCCTTTTTTAAAAAAAGAAAAAATTTAATATAATTCTTTTAAACCATGATTTTAAACGTTGGTTAATTTTTATCCCTTTGTTCTTTGGGGGGGGGAGTTTTAGTTTTTTTCCCCCCTTGAAAAATTGTTTGTTGGGAAAAAACCCCGCCCCCAACCAGGGGAAAAAAGGGGAAAAATTGGGCCCAAAAATGTTGTACCTTTTTTTTACCCTTTTAACAACAAAAGATTTTCTGTTTTTAAAAGATATAGAACCCTTTTTCGTTTTTTGTTTAAATTTTTAATTTTTTTTTTTGTTAATAAAAAAGTTGGTGAAAATAAAGATTATCAATAGTTTTTCCATTTCTGCTGTAATTTTTTCCCTTTGTATGGGCCTTTAGCGTGTTAGCAAAAAACATTTTTAAAAATTTGAACCCCGCTGCCCCTAGGAAGGTTGGGTTTTTGGGGGGACGTTTTTTAAAGGTTATAGTTGTTAATTACTGCGGGATTGCCTCAAAGGGACTTTTTGTTCCCCAAGGGGATTTTTCCCGGGAAAAATGTTGGGTTATAAAAAGTTTTAATTTTTTAAAAAAATAATTTAAAAAAAGATGGCAGGGGTTTGTTATGTGGTAGGGGGGCTTTTGTTAATCCCTTTGGGCCCTTTTCTCTGGAACCCAATTTTTGGGTTTGAAAAATTGCGGCCCGATGAAGAGGGGAGAACCCCCAATAAAAAGGTTTTTGGAAAGATTTAGTTAAGGCTAGAGACGCTTATGAGAAAAGGGAATTGTTTCACTGAGACTTTATTTTTAAAAGTTAAGAGAACCGGGGGGCATGCAGAGCAACATTTAAGGGGCGTTGATGAGGGGAATGAATAGGTTTACTTAGTGACGGAAAAGGGAAATTTCTAAAAAACCCCCGCCTTCCCGAACTGGTCTGAAATTTTTTGAAACCCTCAGAAAAACAGAAAATTGCAGAAATTGGTTTTTTTGTGGTTGCTTTGGGTGCCAAACATATTCTGCCAAACAAACTAAAAACAATTAAAAAAAACAATTAAAAAACAGTCCCTTTTTATGGAAAATTTCGGTACCAAAATGAAGTAATTTCGATGTACAAAATTTTATTATTCTCCCAAAAGGGGTTTTTGGAAAAAAAAGGGCTGCTATTGAAAAAACTAAGTAAAATTTCTGAGTGTTTTGATTTGATGCGAAAAACTTTTTTCCCCCCAAAAAAAAAGGGAATGTTTGGCCCAAAAATATTGCCTGCCCCCAAAAAAATAATAAGGCCTAGTTTTTTTAAATTTAGTTTTAAAGACCCCCCAAACCGATGGGCTTGCTGTAAACTTTCCCCATGATAAAATAAGAAGAAACAAATTTTTAAATTTGCTTGGGGGAGTTGTTGACATGGCTTTGGGTACAAAAACGTGAACCCTTTTAAAAGATAAAAACTCAATGCTGGGCTGTGGCTTTAAAAAAATATCATGCGAGGCCCTTTTTTTATCCTTGGCTGATTCCAAAGGGTTTATGATGGGAAAAGAGTTTAAAAGGGTTTTTGTAAACCGCGTTTTTAAAACATCATTTTTTTACAGTTAAGAGGGGATCCCAGGCAACCATCGATCACATGCCCCATAGAAAACTTTAAAAAGAATTTTAGTGAAGCCTGTTTTCCTATCAATTTTCACAGAGAAAATTTTGGACATTTCGAAAAATTCCTACGAAGTACAGAGAAAAAGCAACACAGAATGGGTTAGGAGTTTGGGCCCGAGTTTTCTGCATGAAAAAATGAAAAATTTTAAAGGAACAGGCCCTTTAAAACCCGTTAACGCAAAACAAATTAAAAAAAATTTGCCCTTACTGAAGATGTGCCAAGGGGGGGGGTCAAAAAATTTTTGCCGGGTTTTGGGCTAAAAATTCGATAAGTGTTTGCTCTTTGGGGAGGCAGAAGGCGATGTTTAGGTTTTGGGGCCCCAAAACCCCAAAATTTTAGGTAGATGTATTTGAAAATTGAAGAATTTTGAAAACAGGGCCCTCCTGTATTTTTTTTTAAAAAGGGGCTCTTTTTCCCTTTTTTAGCGGTGAAACTATGGGTTTTAAAAAGGCCTTTCCCCCAAAAAGTGGGTTTTTTTCGTGAAGAGCTGCAGGTTTTCCGCCCAAAAACAGTGAGTTAAAAAAAAAAAAGTATTTGTTAAACTTATTTTTTTTTTTAAACTTATTTTTTTTGGCCCATTTTGGGGTTTAAAAAGATTTATGTTTGGTTTTTTTTTCAATGTTTCTGTTTTTTCGATTTAGTGTCTTCCTGTCGTGAAGTAAAAAATCTTTCTCCTCCTTTTTTTTAAATTCAATTTTTTTGTCTCTGTAAAACCCCACCGTCAGCCATAAGCTTCTGAAATTTCTTCATCCGTAATGTTTTTAAACCTGGGAAAGATTTGCTTATTCTTTTAACTTATTGAACCCAAGTTTTGCTGTTGTAGGGCAAAATTGGGGTGGGCTTTTGTAATTTTTTGGAGTTAATTTTTTTTTTTAAAATGCAATTACAATATTTGCAAAAGCGCCTAAACCTAACCCAAGGGCCTTTTCCCAAAGCTTTAAAGAGCTGGCGCTCCAGCACCAGTTGCTAGAAGAGCAAAACTAGACCCAAACACTTACGTAGTACAGTATGAGCTTTGTAATTACAAAAAAGATAAAAAAGTATTTTAAAGCTTTAGCATATTTTTTTCTAGTAACCCCTTTTTTTTTTCCCAAATTCTTTTCTATTTTTTTGAAGTTCGTTATTTGCTTTAAACCCAAAATGTTGAACCTCCTTTTTTAAAAATGATTTTTTTTTATTAAATTAAATTTTTGTAATTTTTTTCGTATTTTTTTTCCCTTTTGGCAGCACTTAATTTAAAGAGTAAAACGCAAAAAAATCAAAATTTTAATGAAAATTTAAAATTTGAGTCTGTTAGTTTTTCTTTGTCAACCATCACAGTAACCTTTTCAGAGGGTACATGGGTGTTTATTTTGTCTCCGTTTTTAGTAATTTTCAAATTCCCGGGTTAAGAGGGCATTTAAGTTTTCAGGGCCCTTTTTTTGTATGCCTTAAAAAACGTATGTTCTGGCAAACTAGTTTTCGCCCTCAATGGAGTAATAAATAAGCGAAAAAACATGTCAAATTTTCCCAGGCAGTGCGGTATCGTTGGGGGTTTAAAATTTTAAGCCGACAGTGTTTACCCCCAAATTTCCCCCTAAGGGAAATTTTTTCTCTGTAGCTTTTATTCAGAACCCCGCCAAGTTTTTTTAAAATTTTTTCTTCTGTTGTGTTTTCCTGGAACCCGGTTAAAAAGGAAAAAGGGAAAATGATTTAAAAGGTTTTCTTTAAAAATTTTTTTTTCCTTATCAAAATTTACAATTTTGGGTTTGAGTTAAAAATTTTTAAAATTTCCAAACAATTTTTAGGAAGCAAAGCCCAAGCATTTCTCTTTTTTGAAGTTTGTTTTCGTGTTTTTCCAAAATCGTTTGCCCCAAATTTTTAAATTTTTCTTTAGGGTAGGAATTTTTCTGTAGTTTTTTTTCTTCAATTGCTGTTCGTTTGTAAGCCCCCTTTATTGGGGTTTTCAAAACCATTTTAATTTCCTGGCCCTCCTATTAGATCCAAAAATCGGTTGGGGTCTGCCCAGGTCTTTTTGCTCTTCTGAAAAACATTTAGGGGTAGCTGCGCTTTTGATTGGGGCCCCCCGGGCCTTCTTTTTTATTAAAATTTTTAAAAAACAAAATTTTTATAAAAAGTAAAAAATCAACAATAAAACAATTACAATAAACCCAAAAGGATTGAACTGGGGGGTCAGGCCCCAAGCATAGCTTAGGGGTGCTTAGACTTTCTTTAAAAAACTCTTTTTTTTTTTTTAGCTCTTTTTTGTCCTTTTTTTTATTAAATTTTTACCTTTAAATCATTTCAAAACTATCTTTGTCCTTGGTTTTAAAATTTAAACAACGATTTTTAATGCGATCTAAAATCTTTTAAGGGCTGCCCTTGGGATTTTTTTTTTTTAAGGGGCCACAAGAAATAAGGGGGTGGCGTCCCCTAAAAGGGTAGCTTTGACAGAGCTTTTCTTTTTTTAACAATGTCTCGTTCAGCTGAAAAAGTCATCAATTTTTTTTTTCAGTGTTTCGGTTCCCTCAAATTGTCTATAGTAATGTTCTAAACAGTCGCTCCCGTTTGTCGCAGGATCAACTAAAAAATATTCTTTGTCCAAATAAAAATTCCCCTTTTTTTGTAAGGCCCTTTTTGTGCTTAAAGGTTTTGCAGAAAAATTAAAAATTTTTGCTCGTAAGAATAAAACCTTTTATATTTTTTGTAAAAAATCAAGTACGAAAACGTTTTCCCACAACCCCGTAATTTCCCCCGTTTAAAAGGGAAATGTGCGGGGCTTTTTAGAAAAAACTTTCAAGCTTTTCCATCTGTTTTTTATTAGAATATTTCTTCTGCATTTTTTAAAAAGCCACATCTTTTTGGGCCCCGTTTTTCTTCAATGTTTAAACTGAGCTTTACAAACCATAAAAACATGATTTTTTTTGGGGCCGTTTTAGTCTGCCCTTTTTTGTGAAATTTTTTTTTTATACCAAACTTGCCTTTCCTTTCTCAATTCCAAACAAAACTTTTGTCAAAAAGTTTAAACTAAAATCCGGGCCCCAGTCCTATTTGGGTTTTTAAGTAGTCTTCGGGGGTCTTACTCATAAAAGGGGAAATTTTTTTCCTACGCGATCAACTTCAGGATATTTTGCCTACCCCCCAGAAAAAACTTTCTTTTTCCCTCAAAGTGTTGGTAAGGTAAATTCCCGACCAGGGAAAACAAATGTCGAGTGCTATTTATTGCACAGTTTAACCTTCTCAATTTTTGGATTTAAAAACGCTTCCGAGTCTTCTTTAAAAAAGGGGGGTTGTTCCCTTTAGGGGAAACAGAACAAAATTCCTTTTTAAAAACTTCAGAGACTGATTTTGTTTTTTGTTCCCAAAAAGTGTTTTTGCTTGTTTTTTTTTTCTGTAGGTTTAGTGTAAGCTCTTTAATTTAAAAAATAACTGTTTTTTTATTTTTTTTTTATTTTTGGGTTTGATTGTTTTTGGCCAGTTCGGGGTTAGTAAAAATTTATCAAATCGGAGGGGAAAATTTTCCTTTATTTTGTATTTAGCTTCAGGGTTTCGAAAAAAACAACAGAATCGCTAGGATTAAATGTCCCGTTTCATAAAAAAAGTTTTTTTTTAGGAACTTGGAATATGGCAATGCGTCTTTGGGGCAGGTTTTTAAAATTTTAGAGGGAGAAAAAACTGTTTCCAAATGCTTTGGGTACTGCCTCATCATTTTTAACTTTTCCCTTTTATCCCCCCCTTTAAGCCGGGGCCTTTGAGACGTTTGGGGTTTGTAACCCCGAAAACTTTTTTTTTCTTTTTTTTTTTGGCAGCCATTTGATCAGAAAAAAAGGGGAAAAATGTCCCGCCTCGCCCAGTAAAAAGATTCTTGCCCCCAGTTTATTGTATTTTGATTTTTCGATAGCCCCGCCCAAATTTTGCCAAAAAGTAGAAATTTGGGTTTTTTTCGATTTAAATCTATTTGGGGAAAGCTAGTTTAGCCCGGGGGCCCGGGATTTTTAACATCGGGAGCGCCAAGACGGGAAACTTAATATTAAAATTGTCCGGCTCAAATGGTTTATGGAGTATTTACAAATTGTAAAGGTCTCCTTTTTAAACCCCTTTTCGCCTTGGGGTTCCCTTTTCTTTTCTGTTTGGATCGAGGTAAAAACCCTATGAGGGTTTTTTTTTTTTTATAAAACAAAAAAATATTAAATTTAAAAAAAATGGGTGAAAATTTTGACCCGATTGGGGTTTCCCGTTGGGGAGGAAGAAGAAGAAGATAAGAACTAGGCCCCTCATTTCAAGAAAAAGCTTGAAGAAGCAGCAGGCCCATTGGGGTAAAAAGGGGCCCAAAAGGGAAGGTTTTTCCCCTCCTAAAATTTGTCAAAAACTAGAAGGGGGTAGGTTTTTCACTCCCTTAAAACCCCAAGAACTTTTGCCCACAAACGGGAAACAATTCCCTTTTTAAAAGCATAGGGCGAGGAAACTACCAGGAGTGCTTGAATTCCCAACGATTTTGAAAAAAGATGGTGGGCATTTGGGATATTAAAAACGGTGCAGGAGACCCCGGGAAAAAATTACTTCAAAAGCCAAAACCCCAAAAAAGTTTTTAAAACTAAGCAAATTAGGGCGAAAAACTCCCTATTGCAAAGGCGAACGCTTAAAAACCCTTTTTGGCTTAGAGCCCAAAGCCGTTTGTCTTTTACAGAACCCCCGTGCAAAAAGGGTTTCCCAACCAATCTAAAAAACAAAACATTCCTCTTCAAGATTTAACTCAAGAAGAGATGAATAATTAAAAAAGCAGAAAACTTAATAGCAGAAATTGAAACGAGTTTAAATTTAGGGGGAAGCAGTAAAAAAAACCCCAAATTTACGATTTTTCCATTGCTATGGTGAAAACCCGGGGCTTAAAGTGCTTACGGAAATAAGGGGGGAACTAACAAAAAAATTTAGGGAAAACTTGGTTGGGGTGGATAGGAGAAAAGAAAAAAAAAAAAATAAACTGGTGATGAGATGATAACCCAAATTTTTGGGGAAGAAGAAAAAAGGTAGAATACAGGGAGAAAATACAGAATTTAATGATAGAAAAGGGCGGCCAGGTTAGAAGCGCTGTTTTATTTAAAAGGCGCGCTTGCATCACAAACCCAAACAGAATTAAAAGAAACTTTAAAAGAATACTTTTTGAAAAAAACCGCTAGCTGAAAGAATAAGGGGCTTTTGTTCAGAGAACAAAGGGGTTACAATTTTTTGTATATTAAAAATGTTGGGTTTGCTAATTCTACACTCGTTTTTGCTTTAACCGGTAGTGGCACCAAAGGGCCAGTAGCACCCCCAAAAGCCCCCAGCCTGGTTTAAAAATTGGTTAGAAAACAAAATTTCTCATTCTAGCAAACCTTTTTAATGAAGGTTTGCCGTAAAGCGCTTGATGCTCTGCCTGGGATAATAGGCAGTGTTGTTTTTGGGGGGTTTTTGGGCTTTATAGGCAACGTTGCTGGTTATTTGGCTGGCCCCTCTGTGGACGTTTGGGGTGCTAGCTGTGGATTTTTTTTTAGTGAAATAAAAAAAGGGGTAAACCAGTAAAAGGGTTAAAAAAAAACTAGGGCTGTTTTTTAGTTGGTGACTGGGCAGTATGAGGAAATCAAAGGTGGAGGCTTTTTTGGGGGCTTTTGGTGTGGGGAGTTTTTAACTGGAAAACGTTTCTTCGGGCTGGGTACTTTTTTTTATAATGGATGGGGGGCCCTTTTGGTTTTTAAACATTTATTGGTGCCCTTGTTTTGGGGGGTCCCCCAGCTTTGAGGGTTTCATTGTTTTATTTCTGTATATGCCCAAACTGTTGTCTTAAAGGGCAGGGGCAAAAGTTTTAATCCATGGCTACAAAAAGTCAAAACCCTTTTAACCCAGCATGTGCAAAAAACATCTTGATCCTTTGTATGTTTGGGAAGGGGAAAACAAAAAGCCCGAGTTAATAGCATTTCCTAAAAAAGGTTGAAATTGTTTTTTGGCTTTAAACCCCGTAGATTTATTTCTATTTCTAGACTTGGTCTGTGCTTGCGCTCCTAAACACACCCCCCAAAAGTATGTCTTATGGAGTCTTTTAAATTTTGCAGCTGGGATTGTTAGACCTTTAATTTTTTCTAAGATTAAAAGTTGCAGGGATTAGGGTGTTTTTTTTTTTTTCTTGGATTCCCCCAAACGAAAATTGTTTGGGCTGGTTGAAAAAGTTTTTGTGGCCAGGCCCGTGTCATAATTATATTCTTACGTTCGCCCACAAATAAAATTTTCCTAAAACCCCTGTTCGGTTTTAACTTTTGTTTTTAAAAAAAGTTGAAGGATCAATGTTTTTTTTTTTTTTTTTTTTTTTAAAAATTTGTTGCAGATTCTTTCTTTTGCATTTTTGTCCATTGGGTTTTAAATGGATTTTAAAAATTTTTGTCGTTTGGGAGTGGCACTTGTAGTTCGTTTGTTTTCGGGCCCGTACTGGTATAAAAAAATGAAAGTTTTTTATGAACCCTTTCTTTAAAAGGGTTAGGATTTTGGGTTTTAAAGGTTGGGATTTTGGAAACACCACAGCCAGTAGGGTTTGGCCCGGGAAAAGGCAAAATTTAATGATTCTGGAAAAAAAACCTAGGGCGGGAAAGACCATGCTGTTTTAACTCTGTCGCTCTTTAGTATTGGCGGGGTTTTAAATATTTTGTTTTGTGGGTTTAAAAGTAAACCCGGAAGCCGTAAAAGATCCATCTATGCCCCTGGTTAATTTTCTGAAAATCCCAAAAATTTTTGGGGGTTTTTAAAAAAAGCTTTTACTTGTAAGCAGCATGTTCAAATATTTAAAAGCTACCATTTTTTTAAATTGTTTTTAAATTTGTTTATAAAAAAAGAAGTCGTATATATTTAAACCAACAAAAAAACGTGGGGGTTCCTTTTGGGGCCCAATTAAAAAAGGCGGGGAATTATAAAGGGGTTTCCCCTTTGAGAAATTGGGTTTAAAGTTATGTGGGCTTTTCATTTTCTGAAAAGGCTCAAAAAAAATGGATTAAGTTAAAGGGGTACAAGGCAATCAAAAAACTCATGGGAAAAACCTGTTTGGTTACTAAACTTTTGTTCTTTTTTAAAAAAAAGTTTCTTAGGAATATGGTTATTGTTAAACCCAAATTAAAGGGCAAACCCCAGAATACATGGGAAATTTTTCCCTAGGGAAAAAAGAAGAGGTAACTTTCCCCAAAGGGCTAGCTCGAATTTTAGGGCTTTACAGTAGGGCGGAGATTATTGATTTAGTACAATAGAAGATGTTTATAAAATTTTTAAAAACAAAAAACCTTCTGATTTTTTCGTAAACCCCTTTTTTTTTGTTTATTTTCAAAAAAGTTTAAAAAACTGTTTTAATTTGTTTGCTGGTCTCCATCACAGTTCTAAAGGTTTTGCTACCAACTAGGGCAGGGTTTTTCGGGTTATCTTCATATCGTTTGAAAGGAGGGCAGCCAATTTTTAAAAAATTAATTGCGAAAATTTAAAAATTTATTGGTTTTAAAAATAACTAACCCAAAATTTGGAAAACCAGGTTTTCTGTTCTGATTTTTTAATTTGGTGGAAGTAGAAGAGCTATTTTAAAAAAATAGGGGGGGACTCGTCCCGCGGGCGGGTTTAAAAAACGCTGGAAGTAGCGAAACGTACTGTAAACCTTTAATTTTTTTTTGTCTCTGGAGGAATGTTAAAAAGGGTTTTGGGTTTTCGTTTAAACCCAAAACTTATCTTGCACCCTAAAACCCCCATTTTAAAATAAGATTAGTCAATATTTGGCAGTTTTTTTGTGTTAAATTTTTTTGTTAAAAAAGGTGTTTAAATTTTGGCCAAAAAAAAGAATGTGATGGACGTGAAATTTTTTGTGAAAAAGGGGGGTTTTCGTGCAAATTAAGTTTTTTGGGGGGTCGTGAACGAAAAATTTTTTACTTCTTTTCCAAATGTTTTCTCGCTCTGTTTGGTTTTTTTTTTTTTCTTTTTTGATAAAGGATTTTTTATGGGGGTTTTTGGGATTGGTTTTTTTAAAAAAGGTTTTTCAGTGGGTCCCTTTTAAAATGTTTTTTCCCCAGTTTTTGTTGTTTTCCGTTTGTTGGTTTTACAAATTTTTGCTGTTTAAAAAAAAATTTGGGGGCTTAGGGGGGCCCGTTCTTTTTTTGGGGGCAGTTGCAAGATGTCCTTTCGGCACCCTTTTTTTGTTTTGTTGCTTTTCTTTTTTTTAGATGAAATCAATTTTGTTTTTTAAAGGGTTGGGCATTACAAGGGGTATGATAGTTTGATTTGGGGTTTTTGTTGGATAGTTTGAACAGTTTGTGTTCTTTTGGAAATGATGTTGCCAAGATTTGAAGAATTCTTTTCCTACGTTTGTTTTTACTTGTCCATCGTATGGGGGGTTGCACCATATGATCTTCCTTTTCCTGTTTTTCTTATTTCTGTTTGTGTTATTGTCTAGGCTGTATTGCAGTTTGTAATTATAACCACTTTTTTGTAGTGCCTCTTGGTATTCTGTTGCTGCATTATCGAATACCTTTTCGTTGCATGACAGTTGGATAGTCTCTAGTTTATACCATTGGGTATTGTTTTTAGTATAGATGGTGGGTGGTTGCTTTTGATATTTACGTAGATTGGTATGTCGTTGGGTTTTTTGTATGGTTTGTACACATGGTCATTGAGGTCTAATGTTATGTCTAGGTAATTCACTATTTTTTTGTTTGCTTCTATTGTGATTTTTAAGTTGTGGTTTTTGAAGATTTTACATAATTCTTTTTTCTTGTTTTTCAATAGTCTTTGGATTATTGTTTAATGCGGCAAGGCCGTCGTCTCTGTACAAACCGACCTGTTTTACGAGTTGTTTTTGGATGCTGGATAGCATGAATAGTCCGACTAGTTCACATGTTTCGGGCGCCATCATACGATCCCATGGTTACATCAAATGTGGAGTTTTTGCTCGTTTTTTTAATCCAAGTTTCATTTGTGCTGTGGAGTAGGGTTTTCTTGGTGTGGAAAATAATCTCCATTTCTGTCTCTGTTATTTTCGTGTGTTTGTTGGCAAATTTCAAAGCTTTGGTGAGTAGTTCTTCATCTATGGATGGGTAGAAGTCTACTATGTCAAATGTGATAAACACTGTGTTTCTATGTTTGTTGAGTTTCCTAAACCATTGGATAACTTCATAGCTGTTTTTCCAAAGGTTGTATTCGGTGTTTGATTTTACATTTTCTATAACCTTTTCCAAGATTCTCTTGCTTATTTTGCCAGTTCGGATTTGGATGGGTTTATTAGTCTACATGTTGGGTTTTTTGGAAATTAGGCTTGTGGTCTTTGAGTGTTATGAAGGCTTCTTTTGTTGCTGTTGCTCTACCCTGTCGCTTAACTCCATGCGGTGTGCAAGTTCTTTTTCTTTTTTGTGGATGTTGTTATGTGTGGTTTTATCAGCCTTCTTGTAATTTTTCTGGATTTTTTTGTTTAGGAGTTAGGAGTATTCATTTAGTTCCATTTTGTAAAAATTGCTGGTTTTATCGGCCTTTACGAAAATCTTTTTATCATTTTGGATTTGTTTTATTTCATTTGCTAGTGATGCTTGAAAGTTGTTATTTGATTTCTTGAATTCAATGTTGGCTATCAGTCCCTTCATTTTGTCTTCAAAAGGTTTCATTTCATCTATTGTCGGGGTGATCGCCATGATTTGAAGCCATATGTGTTTTTGTCTTCATACTTTGCATTTGGGTTTAGGAAGAAGAACGCCTTCCATTTCATGTTGCGTACAAATTTCTCGGTTTGTTCTATCAGTTTTCTGGTGTAAGTTTGTGGGTTTGAAAACGGAATGTTTTTGGTTGATTGCCTAAAGTTGATTTCCTCCGTTAGGAGCAATTATCACGAACAGTATAAAAATGTCCTTTAAAAATCCAAAAGAGCTCAACCGTCTAGGGAGCAACATCTGTTAGAAATATTTCTAAAATGAAGTGCTAAAATCAACAAGCATTGTTTCGAGCTTCTTGCCTCTTGCTCTCTTCAGGATATCCTTTTGGGGCGCGCTGTCGTTCTTTTATAGCGTGCGGGACCTGATTCCGTTTCTGCATGTGTGATTATCTCATTCGCTGCACGTGTGGTCTGTGGTTCTTGTTGTTGGGTCTGTTCAGGTGGAGTGTGCTAGCAAAGATTTCCATTTGTGCCTGCAATTGTTTACTATTTCTACCTTTGTATTCAGAGTTGCTGTTCGTGATAATTGCTCCTCACGTTGAGCACTGTGGTCCGACAAAACCAAAAACGGAGGAAATCAAATTTAGGCAATCTACTAAAAACATACCGTTTTCAAACCCACAAACTTACACCAGAAAACTGATAGAACAAACCGAGAAATTTGTACGCAACATGAGATGGAAGGCGTTCTTCTTCCTAAACCCAAATGCAAAGAATGAAGACAAAAACACATATGGCTTCAAATCATGGCGATCACCCCCGACAATAGATGAAATGAAACCTTTTGAAGACAAAATGAAGGGACTGATAGCCAACATTGAATTCAAGAAATCAATTACAACTTTCAAGCATCACTAGCAAATGAAATAAAACAAATCCAAAATGATAAAAAGATTTTCGTAAAGGCCGATAAAACCAGCAATTTTTACAAAATGGAACTAAATGAATACTCCCAACACCTAAACAAAAACATCCAGAAAAATTACAAGAAGGCTGATAAAACCACACATAACAACATCCACAAAAAAGAAAAAGAACTTGCACACCGCATGGAGTTAAGCGACAGGGTAGAGGCAACAGCAACAAAAGAAGCCTTCATAACACTCAAAGACCACAAGCCTAATTTCCAAAACAACCCAACATGTAGACTAATAAACCCATCCAAATCCGAACTGGGCAAAATAAGCAAGAGAATCTTGGAAAAGGTTATAGAAAATGTAAAATCAAACACCGAAAAAAACAGCTATGAAGTTATCCAATGG
Organism: Conus ventricosus; assembly: GCA_018398815.1. Classification (NCBI taxonomy): domain Eukaryota; kingdom Metazoa; phylum Mollusca; class Gastropoda; order Neogastropoda; family Conidae; genus Conus; species Conus ventricosus. The sequence goes on from JAFLJL010019374.1 coordinate 51,880, forward strand.
TTTAGGAAACTCAACAAACATAGAAACACAGTGTTTATCACATTTGACATAGTAGACTTCTACCCATCCATAGATGAAGAACTACTCACCAAAGCTTTGAAATTTGCCAACAAACACACGAAAATAACAGAGACAGAAATGGAGATTATTTTCCACACCAAGAAAACCCTACACCACAGCACAAATGAAACTTGGATTAAAAAAAAAACGAGCAAAAACTCCACATTTGATGTAACCATGGGATCGTATGATGGCGCCGAAACATGTGAACTAGTCGGACTATTCATGCTATCCAACATCCAAAATCAACACGAAAACAGGTCGGTTTGTACAGAGACGACGGCTTTGCCGCATTAACAATAATCCAAGGACTATTGAAAACAAGAAAAAAGAATTATGTAAAATCTTCAAAACCACAACTTAAAAATCACAATAGAAGCAAACAAAAAATAGTGAATTACCTAGACATAACATTAGACCTCAATGACCATGTGTACAAACCACACAAAAAAACCCAACGACATACCAATCTACGTAAATATCAAAAGCAACCACCCACCATCTATACTAAAAACAATACCCAATGGTATAAACAAGAGACTATCCAACCTGTCATGCAACGAACAGGTATTCGATAATGCAGCAACAGAATACCAAGAGGCACTACAAAAAAGTGGTTATAATTACAAACTGCAATACAGCCCAGACAATAACACAAACAGAAATAAGAAAAACAGGAAAAGGAAGATCATATGGTGCAACCCCCCATACGATGGACAAGTAAAAACAAACGTAGGAAAAGAATTCTTCAAAATCTTGGCAACATCATTTCCAAAAGAACACAAACTGTTCAAACTATCCAACAAAAACACCATCAAACTATCATACTCATGTATGCCCAACCTTAAAAACATAATTGACTCATCTAACAAAATGAAAAGCAACACAACAGAGAAGGGTGCCGAAAGGACATCTTGCAACTGCACTAAAAAAGAACAGTGCCCCCTAAGCAAAAAATGTCTTCACAGCAATATTGTATACCAAACTACGGTAACATCAGAAAATGAGAAAGAAACATACATAGGGATCACTGAAAACCCTTTCAAAACCAGATACGCAAACCATAAACAGTCATTCAAAAAAGAAAAATACAAAAACCAAACAGAGCTGAGTAAATACATTTGGAGACTCAAAGATAAAAAAAAATGATTACAGCATATCATGGAAAATCATAAAAAGAGCAACACCATACACAATATTTCTAAAAAATGCAATTTATGCTCCACAGAAAAATGGTTAATATTATGTAAACCACACCTAGCAACTCTGAATACAAAAGTAGAAATAGTAAACAATTGCAGGCACAAATGGAAATCTTTGCTAGCACACTCCACCTGAACAGACCCCAACAAGTACCACAGACCACATGTGCAGCGAATGAGATAATCATACATGCAGAAACGGAATCAGGTCCTGCACGCTATAAAAGAACGACAGCGTGCCCCAAAAGGATATCCTGAAGAGAGCAAGAGCAAGAAGCTCGAAACAGGCTTGTTGATTTTAGCACTTCATTTTAGAAATATTTTTAACAAATATATATATATATATATATATATAAATATATATATATATATATAATATATATATATATATAATATATATATATATATATATATATATATACTGAACAACATTAAAAACGCACTGTTTTGATTTGCCGATTTCCCATTTGGAAAAAATGTGTATTTGGATTTGGTATATTAACACAATTTTTAAGGGACACAGATTCACACTGCCTCGGTTTCTCCGCGCTTGCCAACGTTCGTGTGACGCCCACGTGCAACTCGCCCAAAACACTTTTTTGCCACTGGGCCGAGACTGAACGTAGCTCATCTGTTTCTTTGTCTCAAATGGTGAGTTTGAAGTCATGCCGACTGGAAAACGGTATCAGTTGTCATTCGACCAGGCGAAGTGGTCCGAAAACAATGCCGCCACTGTCTATGCAAGAACGCGAGCGAGCCATTGGAATGTTGATGGTCGGCATGTCATAGAGAGAGACAGCCAGACAACTGAACTGCAGTCACTCTACAATTGTAAGGCATCACAACGTTTGGCAGCAACTGGTTCCACCACTGATCGGCGCCGAACGGGCCAACCTCGTGTTACCACACCAGCGCAGGATCGATACATTCGACAGCTTCATCTTCGTAATAGATTCCTTACAGCAGCAGAAACATGTTGCCAGGTGGTTGGTCGACGGGTCCAGTTTCTGGACAAACCGTTCGACGTCGATTGCAAGAATCAGGGCTCAATGCAAGACGCCCTCATGTTGGCCCAGTCCTCACCCGTAGACACCGTCAGCAACGCCTGCAGTGGGCCAACCAGCATCTGCCATGGACACGACGTCAGTGGAGAGCTGTGCTGTTCTCTGACGAAAGTCGCTTCGCGTTATCTCATGCTGACGGAGAATGAGAGTCTGGAGGCGTGTCGGGGAACGCTACGCCAACTGCTGCGTGTTTGAAGCCGATAGATGGGGAGGGGCAGTCTGATGGTTTGGGGGGCATTCAGTGATGACTACCGGACACCTCTGTACTTTTTGACAACCATGTGAATGCCAACACGTACCAGCAGGTGCTGCAGAACCACGTCGTCCCACTGTTTGGCCAGCACCCGGAGCTGCAGTTCTTCCAGCATGATAATGCACGACCCCACACCGCAAGAGCCACTGCTGCGTTTCTCCAGGCAAACAACATTGCCGTGTTGCCCTGGCCATCTCTGTCCCCTGACTTGGCTCCCATTGAACACGTCTGGGATGAGCTGGGGCGTCTTGTGGCCCGTGGAAGACGTCCACAGACTCTCGATCATTTGAGGCGCGCACTGACCAAGGAGTGGGATGGATTGCCACAGGCGTTCTTGCACAACCTTGTCTACTCCATGAGGAGGCGCTGCCAAGCGTGCATCGGGGCAAATGGCGGACACACTCGGTATTAGAGCTCGCGGACGGACATGCTCGTCGTGGTGTACTTTTTGACAGGGACCCTAGTGAAGTCAACAGCTAATTTCAGATGAATTCGGCCATTCTTGTCAAGAACAGACATTTTGTTTAATTGAAAAATGGATGCGTAATCAAATATGCTTACTTTCATTAAATAATTCTGTACTACCAACGTTGTCTGGGTCTTTTGGCAAGCGGTGCGTTTTTAATGTTGTTCAGTATATATATATATATATATATATATATATATATATATATATATATATATATATATATATATATATAAATAAAATATGTTATATATATATTCATTAGCTAGCAATGCCTTCCGCTTTGAAAATAAGTATTTGAAGCAAATACAGGGCACTGCCATGCGAACACCTATGACACCGGTGATGGCCAATCCTTTTATGGGCCGGCTGGAGAGAAATTTTTGGATAAAAGCCCAACACAAATCCCTGTCGATCAATGGAAAAGATTTTTAGACGACGTTTTTGTTTTATAGACAGAAACAAATGATGAATTGGACAATTTTATGACTTATCTTAATTCTATCCATAGAACAATCAAATTTACAATACATTCATCCAAACGAGAAATAGCGTTTCTGGATATTATGATTAAGATCAGGGATGGCCTGCTGCAAATAGATCTCTACACCAAACCCACCAACGCTCACAGTTATTTGCATTACCGGTCAGCACATCCTCAGCACTGCAAGCAAAAATATACCTTTAGCCAAATCCTAAGACTGAGACGCATTTGCTCCTTAGAAGACGATTTCAGGATCCGCTACACTGAAATGACCCAACACTTACAGAAAAGAGCCTTTCCTCCACACTGCATGCAACAGGCCCTGGAACGGGTCCAAAACATCTCACGCAGTCAAACTTTACAGTTCAGACAAAAAAACACCACACACACACGGGTGCCATTTATTATCACGCGCAATCCTAAGACCCCCCCCCCCCCCTTAAAGCTTGGTTCCAGGAATATCTGTCACACTTACATACATCGCTAATGCCCTCAGTCCTTCCCAGTCCCATCAGTGGAGGGCGGCCAGGATGCTTCAGATGCAGAAGAGACCGCTGCGTTATATGTGACAGCCACGTTGTTGAGACTACCACCTTCACCAGTTTGTTACCTCCGAAACTTTTAACATCAGAACCCACATGCCATGTGCAGCATCAAACATTATATATTTACTATTTCTTCTAAATGCCCGAACTCACAGTAATTTGGTTGAAACCAAAAATTCTCTCAAACAAAGATTCTACCACCATCGATCAAACATCACACTTAACACTGGATCTTTAAAAAGCCAACATTTCAATCTACCAGATCACTCCCTCCTAAATCTGCTGTGCATTGCGATTGAAAAACAGAGAACTAACTGCCGTCCATATCGCCTTAAAAGGGAACACTTTTGGATAACTAAAATGAAAACAAATTCTCCCACGGACTCAATTCTGTCTCTTAAATTTTTTACCATTAAAGTGAATAGTAGTTTGGGAGGGGAGTCACCCACGTGACTGTCACTTTGAATCGTATCAAAAGAGTTTTGAAACACATTTTTAAAGACCAACTTTGATTTTAAATCATGTTGTGTTTATTGGAGTCATCTGATTATACTTCTTATATATGTTTGTACGAGTGGTAAATGGGGAAGGTGGAATGTGAAAGCGGGACTATGTTATTGGTTGTACATGTGGTATGTGTTTGGGTAGGCCCCACTTGGGAGTGACAATGTGTATGTGACTGTGGTGAGATCAGCCTGTCCTGGATGGGCTGACCTTCATGCTGTCAATTGTGTATTAGGGTGACGGATGGATTTTGAGGGTGTGGGACCGGGGGGGGGGGGGGGGGGGGAGGTTGAGGGAAAAAATGCAGATGCTGATGAGGTAACCCCACATTTGTAAGACCATTCATGTATGCCAGTCCCCTCGCCCTGCCCCTCTATCCCTCCCCCCCTTACGTCCCCCTCCCTCTCTCTCTCTCTCTTCCACCCCCTCTCTATCTCTCTCAATTGTGAATGGAGAATTTGTGTCTTTGCGCGCGCGCGCGCGCGCGCGTGTGTGTGTGTGTGTCTGTGTGTGTGTGTGTGTGTGTGTGTGTGTGTGTGTGTGTGTGTGTGTGTGTGTGCGCGCGTGCGTTTTGAGGCCTACCATAAATTTGAGCCAGCATTTAATGTTAAACTGTTAAACTGACACCTGATCAAAAGAACAACTCCCACCAATTATTTCCCTTGTTTAGAGGGATCTTCACCGATGAAATCAAAAAATCTTCAAACACATAACTTTCCCCTTAGTTGACTAACATTGCAGGCCTTCGCGCTCACCCGTCACCCGGTCTTTGCGGCAGCTTCAAGAGCACAAAATAATCCCATTCCTTTGATTTTAATCTGTCTACTTGGAACCACTTGGCTTGTACCGCGATGGCCATATGAAAGAAAATGAGGAGAAAATGAGGAGAGTCAAATTTCAGACACAATAACAATTCTCAAAACAATCCAATTGCGCCGGTCTATAAACACTCGACTCCTTAAGCAAGGTCTTGGCGCATTAAGTTTTGGTGTGTAGCCAGATATGTTGCAGGGGATAAGCTTACTTTCGAGTTCTTTTCCAGGAGTATGGATCTGTAATGTAGAAAAAACCACTTCCCTGGTAAAAACTCGGGTGACTTTGTCGTGTGCATCTCTTGGTCTTTCAGTTTTGAAATCTAATCGCAGCTCACTGGCTGCAATGTTAAATGGGCGTTTTGCTTCAGCGCGTGCAACAGGCATCGAGACATTAGCGACCCACATTTTGGTGGACGGCTTTTCTTCACCAGAGTCACTCTTCAGAATGAATGGAACTGTATTTGGATAACTGAAGGAAGGTCAATCTCACACCCACGCCTAGTAACAGTGGAACTATTCTGGCTTCATGCATCACGGGGTAAACTCGCCAGAACCCGTTGTGCTCCACCTGAAGATTCTTGTCTTGCCACTCTCCCTTTACCATTTCCGGCACAGATGGATGATTGCTGGCTGCATCTGGGATTGCCTTTGCTTGGAGGAATTCTGTGCCAGCCTCAGTCTGCACAGTATTTCTCAAAGCAAAGGCTATCTTCGCGATTTGATGATGGACAGTGCCGATAAATAAAGCTGAAGAGAGACAATGTTTGAGTGACAACAGCTGATGGTGACAAGCTGACAAGGCTTGGGTGAAAAAGAAAAAAAAACCCGCAGAAGACAAAAGCAAAGAAACGCCCCAAAGGCTGCTCATTTGCTAGTATTCAAAACATTCCTAAAGAGCAGAGACCATGAACACTTTGCCCGGCTGCTGCTCACAGAATCGCGTGAGAAAATGTTCCTGTTCACTGAATTTCATTCCATGTTTATTCTTATTTCATTGTGTCTCACTTGCAAAGTGCCGTATATTTATTTAACCTCACTTTTCCAGATGAAGCTTTGGACTTGATTATACTTCGAAAGGTACAGTGCACAATACAGCATAAGATTACAAATTAAGTGACGATAAATATCTAAATAATGCTGAGGAAAAGTTAGCATACAGATTTGTTCTCGCCACCAGAATTAAGTACAACGATGAAGCAAACGTAGAAACACTATTTTTCAGTATTGTTGGGGACTTTACTAATGTACGGCTTAAAATAATTCAATATCACTAATCGATTAGAACAGTACGTATTTCCCCTTAAATGTTGGTCTGTGTATTTGCTATGCAATAACAGCGTTTTCAATTCATTAGATGAGCGTTGGTGTGTGTTGCGTGAATGTGTTAGTGTGTACGCATGCAGGACCATTGCAATGGAATACAGGACTGTGTTGATGGACTGGACGAGCGAAGGTGTAAGCAAAGGGAAGACGCCAGTCTAACTCTGGCAGACACCCTGCCTCCTCCCGCTCTTGTCGAATTTGATGGAACTGGTATGTTCACTGTACGGCCTCTTAATAACGTCTACAGTAACGGGTCATCTTGTCCAGAGACACACTTTCAATGCCCCCCTAATGGCTACTGTGTGCCCGTGTACGTCAGATGTAATGGCGTAAATGATTGTCCAGATGGTGAAGATGAAAAATGTGACAAATACACGTGTCCAGGATTATACAGGTGTCGCAGAATTTCCTGGTGCTTGCATCCAGACTACTTGTGTGATGGGATGTATCACTGCCCACAGCAAGACGATGAAGTGTTCTGTGGCTTGAATTGTGAACCCAGCTGCAGATGCCATGGTCTTGCTTTCGTTTGTACTCATGTATTTGCTGCAGAAAAGTACACACAACTGCGTTACCTCGATGCAAAGGGTAGCAAGATGACTGCAGCTGATGTCTCCAAAAATAACATGTTGATCCATCTTAGCCTGGCAGCCTGTCGATTACATCATCTTGGTCAATTGATGCTGCCTAACCTGCGAAGCTTAGACATCAGTGACAATATTCTGCATACAATACGAGTCACAGAACTAGACGAACTTGTGAATTTACAGGTGTTGTTTCTCACAGGTAATAAGCTGACATCTTTGTTTACTGATGCTATTGGAGCTGTCCATCTTTAAAGGTTTTGGACTTGTCTTCGGTGCAAATGTCAGAACTAGATGTCCAGGTGTTGTCAAGCTTTCCCAACCTGCAGCGCCTTAATCTGTCCCAGTGTGGCCTACAGACAGTAAGTAGTGTTGGCTTCCAGCCTCTGACACATATCCGTGTATTAGATCTTCGTGGTTGTCCTCTGGGATGGTTTCCTCGTGACATATTCCGCGGATTGTCACAACTTGACGATGTGGATGCCGACAACTACAAACTGTGCTGTCAAATTACCTTGCCTGAAGGATTTAATACTTTAAAGTGTCGTGCACCATATAACCATTTATCATCATGTGAAGCTTTACTCCGTTCTACCATATACAGACTTTGCCTGTCAGTGTTTGCTATATTTGCCCTCACAGGTAACGCCATCAGTTTTGTCGTTCGTGTGATTGTTCAACGGACCAGCAACAAATCTGGATTTGGGGTTTTTGTGACGAATTTGGCCATAGCAGATTTTTTCATGGGCCTGTATCTAGCTGTTATTGGAGTGACAGATAGACTGTATCAGGGGACCTACCTGTGGGAAGAATATAACTGGCGACACAGTCCTATGTGTAAGATGGCTGGCTTTGTGTCCCTGGTTTCTAGCGAAATGTCAGCCTTCATCATCTGCATGATCACACTCGACCGATTTCTAGTCACGCGTTTTCCTTTCAGCAAAGTGAGGTTTGGTGTTCAATCAGCTCAGCTGGTTTGCATGATACTTTGGGTGGCAAGCTTTGTATTAGCTACCATTCCCCTGCTACCTATAACGTCTTACTGGCAGTTTTACGTGCAGACAGGTATCTGCATACCTTTACCCATCTCTAGCACAGACTTTCCTGGTCATGACTACTCCTTTGGCGTAATCGTTGTTCTGAACTTTGCCCTGTTTCTCCTGATCGCGGCGGGGCAGGCCTCCGTCTACGCTTCCATCCAAGCCAACAGGATGGCGTCCGCAGAGAGCAGCAGCAGGCAGTCCCAGGACCTCAGCATCGCTCGACGTCTCCTCACCATCGCGGTCTCAGACTTTCTGTGCTGGTTCCCATTGGTCTGCTGGGTCTGCTGTCAGCCAGTGGTCATCCTATTCCGGCGAGGTCAGCGTGGTCATGGCCATTGTGGTGCTGCCTCTCAACTCGGCTCTCAACCCTTCCTCTACACCCTGAACACCATCCTGGAGAGGAGGAGACGTGCCCGAGAAGAACGACTTTTGAAGATTTTGCAGTCTCAGTCTGCAGTAAAAAGAGTGTAACAGCTGACTGTCCACAAATACTGCATTAAAAATGCTGAAAAAAGCAATGCTCGAAGAGCGGTACGTGCCTCGATGGAATATATACCAAGCAAAACATTTCTTGCAGAAAGGACCAGCGCCCAAAGTGACCATCGATAGATTAACATTTAAATCTGTCAATGAAACAAGAACTTCTTGCATAGCAGATATTCGAGCGTACTCGCTTTACTCTTGCTGTCAGCAAAGTTAAACAACACTTGTGTATTTTGAAGCACAAGCAAGATTACATTCAAATCATTCTGTACTGGGATTACCATACAAGTACAAAACATTCGTATACTTGGCATGTCAACTTCATGAATGTGATGCACTTAGGAATTCCACAGGAAGTTTATACAATTCATCCGTTTGCAGCCCAGCACTGGAATTCTGAGGGGAGAAGTCACTTCTAGAGCATCAAATGGCAGCACAACAACAAAATAACTGTATAGCCTCTGAATCTCTCCAGTGGTGCTCAGCTTTTGCATTCATTCCAATGACAGTCCCATAAACTTGATGACAATTAAGACATTGGCTCATGTTAACGCCTAAAATGGACGTGCAGACAAATCAGAATGTTTTCATCACAAAAGCAAAGGATGAAGGGTCACAGAATTGAGAAGCTTTGGTTTTGTGTGTTTTTGTTTTTGCTAATTATTAGTAGGGATGACAAAGATGGCGATTTGCAATTTCATATTAGGCGGTCACTTCAAGAGAGGGCTATCTTTGAAATATACCCATATGTTAGCCACATTCATCAGATACAAACTCGTGATGTTGGTAAAAAATATGAGCAATAATTATATTCTCAGAGAAACATCTGGTGAATGGTTGCAACAATACTGTGTGGTACTTCACCAAATCACATGGAAAGACTCTGGCCACGAGTTGGTCTCTTGTCAAAAAGGTCCAACAAATATGTACATCTGATGGAACTCGCTCTGTCCTCCCCCTAGCCTTCCATCCACCTGCCCTGTGCTCCATATACTGCAATACTAAGCGCACCGGCACAACAGCACAGTGGCAGGCACGTTCCACAAAAACTGAACAGCATAATGCAGTTTGTTCAGAGATTAGTTAGTTGAATTAATGAATTCTAAAATCCCTGCTTTGACTTCACTAAGTTCATAGCATAAAGGCTGAAGATCACCAACATCTTAGAGATTTTCATCCATGATTCCAGCTATTATGTCACACCACAGGTGTTTGAGAGTAACTGTCACTTCCAGATATCACACCACACACACACACACACACACACACACACACACACACACACACACCACACACACACACACACTCATATGACTAGTGCCCCCTTCTTTTCCATAATGATTTTGATAGGCTATCCGACAGCCTGTCAATTGGACAAGCACCAGAGGCGTAATGGGTAGCTTCGTGCAAAAAAGATCAAGCCTGTCCACTTTACTGCTCCATCATAGGCTGTAGGATGATCACAGTCCAACTTCAGTGTGTCAAACTTAACATTGGTGTAGGCCAGAGGGGGGAAGGTTCATTTCTCCTCTCCTGAGATCTGTGCCATTCGCTGATCATCCCAGAAGAGGCTGTGCATTGCTTGTATTTGTGCCTTATATTTCAGGAGTATTACTGCATGTCGATACATGGTAAAAGCTGTTAGGCAATTGATGCACGCTATAATCTGACAGGATAACTTTATGCCTATACTTACTGTTAAGTTGATGTGTGAGTGCTGTTGATGCTTGGTAATGGGTGACTCTAATCCACATGTGTTCCTGGACCAGGTGTATTCGAGTACCTTACTACATCAGCTGAGTATTTGACCACATTAAAGAGTTGTTTCCCTTTAATTCTTTAGCAGTTTCTTACTGTGTATTACCACCTATTAAAATCCCCCCAAAAGTGAGTAAAAAGCCAAAGTGGAGAGTGAACATTAAGGCAGACTCATATGTACTAGTCTCACCTTTGTTGGTTAGGACCTCACACTTTTCCTGAGGACTCGCCAAGCCAGACTCCCAGCTAGCCACTTACCTATAAACCAGGTTCTGTACGCTGAAGAATTCCTGGAATCGGGCTGCACAGGGCCAAGAATCCAAACCACAGTGGGGCCAAGCAGAAATGAGACTGTTCAGCTGGGTTACTAAAAGGGGTGATCAGTCACCAGCAACTGGATAGAGACCAGCACACTTTTCGTCGAGCAAATATGAGAGGACTCATTAAGCTGGACACCCAGCCACTTACCTACCAACCTGGTTCTGTATTCTGCAGAAATTCTGGAATCATGGAACATCTACAAAAAAAAACTGGCCCAGCACAGGACACAAGAATCCGTGTGGCCAAACAGACATCAGACCGTTCAGCTGGCCTACCAGATGGGGTGGATCAGTCACCAGCAACTGGAGAGAGAGACCTGCACACCTCTCCACCTCCAAGGTAGTCACCAGCAACTGGAGAGAGACATGCACACCTCTCCACCTCCAAGGTAGTCACCAGCAACTGGAGAGAGAGACCTGCACACCTCTCCACCTCCAAGGTAGTCACCAGCAACTGGAGAGAGAGACCTGCACACCTCTCCACCTCCAAGGTAGTCACCAGCAACTGGAGAGAGACCTGCACACCTCTCCACCTCCAAGGTAGTCACCAGCAACTGGAGAGAGAGACATGCACACCTCTCCACCTCCAAGGTAGTCACCAGCAACTGGGGTCCAATTCATGGGGCGGGCGGTGGCGGAAACGTCCGAACTAAACCGGTTGTCCGAGACTATCCGGGTAGAGTCGGAATTCACAGCGGAAGACTTCGTCAAAGCTTCGGACTAAACGCGGCCTTCGGCGGTGAAATTTAGTCCAGCGATTTCGCTGGACTAAACTCGAACGTCGGGACTACGCGGAAAAAAAATGGCGGCTTTTGTTTATCGACAATACTGCTTCCGACGTTCACTTCGAAGGCAAAGAGTATTTCGAGACAGACAAAATCCTCTTGAGGTGTATAATGATTGCCAAATATTAAAGAAATTCCGTTTGATCGACAGGCAATCCTAGATTTGACGGATTCACTGAGCGTGCAACTGGAATTTGTTCAGGACAGACGAGGCGCATTGTCGCCAGTGTTGCAAGTGCTGTTGACATTACGTTTTTTTGCCACTGGTGCATTTCAAGACGTGGTGGGTGAACTAATTGGTGTCAATCAGCCAACTGCCTGCCGCACCATTGCACGTGTGACTGATGCGTTGCTGACACAGATGAATGACTGGATTGCTGTGCCAACACGACGTCAGGCGGAGCGTACCAAACACAAGTTTCACTCCATGCAGGGGCTGGGAAATGTTGTCGGCTGCATTGATGGCACACACGTTCGGATTCAAGCGCCACAGCAACTTGAGCATGAATATGTGAACAGAAAGAATTTTCACTCAATCAATGTTCAGGTAAGAAAATAATTCTCAGTGCATTTGAACACACTGTTTAATTATTATTGTTATTATTCCAGTGTAGCATGTTATGAGTGGCATTATGACATGTGCTGTCAGTATCAAGTGTGTGTGTGTACTCTCTGTGTGTGTGTGTGTGTGTGTACAGTGTCAATAGCAGTGTGTGTTTTAATGTTTATGTATCCAGTGCCTGTGTGTCCTTCCAATGTACCATTGTCACTTGTGGTAATATTCACCAACAGAGTGGAAGCAATATGAATCTAGACTCTGCTTCAGTGAACACATATGACATGTCATGTGGGTATTTTTTATTTTATTTTGTGCATGTGTCATTGAATATGTGCATTCAAAGCGCTGCTTGCTCAGTATGTGTGAAAATGTTTCTTAACTGAACATTGATGGAATGTGTGCACAGTCAGTGTTGTATAATAACCATTCAAACCAGTGTGTATTTTGTGCTGAGTATCCATGTAATCTGTTTGCTATGTCACAGTATGTGCTATACATGTGTATATTCAGTGACTGTGTGCTTGATCTGTTAAATTACTCTGTGTGTGTGTGTGTGTGTGGTGTGTGTGTGTGTGTGTGTGTGTGTGTGCGCGCGCGTGTGCGTGCACTCAGTGTGTCTTCCATTCTTTGCATACTTTTGTGTGTGCTTGCATACAGTGGATGTGTATGTATCACCGTGTGTGAGATAAATATTCGATGTTGGTGTGCGCTTTGTGTGTGTGTGTAAACCAAGGCATGGATGCTTTGAGGCACACATAAACAGGTGAATAGGATGTGTGTACAGTAGAATCCGGTTATAAGAAAGTGCAGGGGAAATTTTTTTTTGTTTCTTATAGCCGAGTTTTCTCGTATCCGAGTCCTCGGTTATTAGAAAATTCCTTGGAATATCTTTCGTATAACCGAGGCCTCGGTTATAAGAAAATTCTTTGAAATATTTTCCTTATACCGAGGCCTCGGTTATAAGAAAGTTCTTTGGAATATTTTTCTGATAACTGAAGTTTATAATTGACCTCAGTGAAGCGCCTTTTCTTCTGTACCAGTGAGCTTGTTCGCTTTTATGTGTTCGGCTGCATATACATGCACCCTCTGGGTCGATTTCTGTAGTAAAATCGTCTGTATTAATACATAACACTGACCTTGAGTCTATTTTCGTTGATAAGAAATGTTTGCTAATGTCCCTTAAGTAAAGAACATGAGAAGGCCCGTTTAAATCTGATATCGTGTATGTATCAGAGGTGTTCAAGTTTTCAGTGCCTGCTGTTACATATGTACTG
>JAFLJL010019374.1:66401-81401 GCA_018398815.1 Conus ventricosus
AGATAGTTTTGATGGGTTTTTGTTGGATAGTTTGAACAGTTTGTGTTCTTTTGGAAATGATGTTGCCAGATTTGAAGATTCTTTTCTACGTTTGTTTTTCTTGTCCATCGTATGGGGGTTGCACCATATGATCTTCCTTTTCCTGTTTTTCTTATTTCTGTTGTGTTATTGTCTGGCTGTATTGCAGTTTGTAATTATAACCACTTTTTGTAGTGCCTCTTGGTATTCGTTGCTGCATTATCGAATACCTTTCGTTGCATGACAGGTTGGATAGTCTCTAGTTTATACCTTGGGTATGTTTTTAGTATAGATGGTGGGTGGTTGCTTTTGATATTTACGTAGATTGGTAGTCGTTGGGTTTTTTGTATGGTTTGTACACATGGTCATTGAGGTCTAATGTTATGTCTAGTAATCACTATTTTTTTGTTTGCTTCTATTGTGATTTTTAAGTTGTGGTTTTTGAAGATTTTACATAATTCTTTTTTCTTGTTTTCAATAGTCTTTGGATTATTGTTTAATGCGGCAAGGCCGTCGTCTCTGTACAAACCGACCTGTTTTAACGAGTTGTTTTTGGATGCTGGATAGCATGAATAGTCCGACTAGTTCACATGTTTCGCGCCATCATACGATCCCATGGTTACATCAAATGTGGAGTTTTTGCTCGTTTTTTAATCCAAGTTTCATTGTGCTGTGGAGTAGGGTTTTCTTGGTGTGGAAAATAATCTCCATTTCTGTCTCTGTTATTTTCGTGTGTTTGTTGGCAAATTTCAAAGCTTTGGTGAGTAGTTCTTCATCTATGGATGGGTAGAAGTCTACTATGTCAAATGTGATAAACACTGTGTTTCTATGTTTGTTGAGTTTCCTAAACCATTGGATAACTTCATAGCTGTTTTTCCAAAGGTTGTATTCGGTGTTTGATTTTACATTTTCTATAACCTTTTCCAAGATTCTCTTGCTTATTTTGCCCAGTTCGGATTTGGATTGGGTTTATTAGTCTACATGTTGGGTTGTTTTGGAAATTAGGCTTGTGGTCTTTGAGTGTTAGAAGGCTTCTTTTGTTGCTGTTGCCTCTACCCTGTCGCTTAACTCCATGCGGTGTGCAAGTTCTTTTTCTTTTTTGTGGATGTTGTTATGTGTGGTTTTATCAGCCTTCTTGTAATTTTTCTGGATTTTTTTGTTTAGGAGTTAGGAGTATTCATTTAGTTCCATTTTGTAAAAATTGCTGGTTTTATCGGCCTTTACGAAAATCTTTTTATCATTTTGGATTTGTTTTATTTCATTTGCTAGTGATGCTTGAAAGTTGTTATTTGATTTCTTGAATTCAATGTTGGCTATCAGTCCCTTCATTTTGTCTTCAAAAGGTTTCATTTCATCTATTGTCGGGGTGATCGCCATGATTTGAAGCCATATGTGTTTTGTCTTCATACTTTGCATTTGGGTTTGGAAGAAGAACGCCTCCATTTCATGTTGCGTACAAATTTCTCGGTTTGTTCTATCAGTTTTCTGGTGTAAGTTTGTGGGTTTGAAAACGGAATGTTTTTGGTTGATTGCCTAAAGTTGATTTCCTCCGTTAGGAGCAATTACACGAACAGTATAAAAATGTCCTTTAAAAATCCAAAGAGCTCAACCGTTGGGAGCAACATCTGTTAGAAATATTTCTAAATGAAGTGCTAAAATCAACAAGCATGTTTCGAGCTTCTTGCCTCTTGCTCTCTTCAGGATATCCTTTTGGGGCGGGGCTGTCGTTCTTTTTATAGCGTGCGGGACCTGATTCCGTTTCTGCATGTGTGATTATCTCATTCGCTGCACGTGTGGTCTGTGGTTCTTGTTTTTTGGGGTCTGTTCAGGTGGAGTGTGCTGCAAAGATTTCATTTGTGCCTGAATTGTTTACTATTTTACCTTGGTATTCAGAGTTGCTGTTCGTGATTTTTGCTCCCCCACTTTTGAGCACTGTGGTCGACAAAACCAAAAACGGAGGAAATCAAATTTAGGCAATCTACTAAAAACATACCGTTTCAAACCCACAAACTTACACCAGAAAACTGATAGAACAAACCGAGAAATTTGTACGCAACATGAGATGGAAGGCGTTCTTCTTCCTAAACCAAATGCAAAGAATGAAGACAAAAACACATATGGCTTCAAACAGGCGATCACCCCCGACAATAGATGAAATGAAACCTTTTGAAGACAAAATGAAGGGACGATAGCCAACTTTGGGAATTCAAGAAATCAATTAACAACTTTCAGCATCACTAGAAATTTGAAATAAAACAAATCCAAAATTGATAAAAAGTTTTCGAAAAGGCCGATAAAACCGCAATTTTACAAATGGAACTAATGAATA
This sequence comes from Conus ventricosus, assembly GCA_018398815.1. NCBI lineage: Eukaryota > Metazoa > Mollusca > Gastropoda > Neogastropoda > Conidae > Conus > Conus ventricosus. The sequence continues at coordinate 68,749 of JAFLJL010019374.1, forward strand.
CTCCCAACACCAAAACAAAAACATCCAGAAAAATTACAAGAAGGCTGATAAAACCACACATAACAACATCCACAAAAAGAAAAAGAACTTGCACACCGCATGGAGTTAAGCGACAGGGTAGAGGCAACAGCAACAAAGAACCCTTTTCATAACATTTCAAAGACCACAAGCCTAATTTCCAAAACAACCCAACATGTAGACTAATAAACCCACCCAAATTTCCGAACTGGGCAAAATTAAGCAAGAGAATCTTGGAAAAGGTTATAGAAAATGTAAAATCAAACACCGAAAAAACAGTATGAATTATCCAAATTGGTTTGGGAAAACTCAACAAACATAGAAAACACAGTGTTTATCACATTTGCATAGTAGACTTCTACCCATCCATAGATGAAAAAACAAATCACCAAAGCTTTGAAATTTGCCAACAAACACACGAAAATAACAGAGACAGAAATGGAGATTATTTTCCACACCAAGAAAACCCTACACCACAGCACTAATGAAACTTGGATTAAAAAAAAACGAGCAAAAACTCCACATTTGATGTAACCATGGGATCGTATGATGGCGCCGAAACATGTGAATTAGTCGGACTATTCATGCTTCCAACATCCAAAATCAACACGGAAAACAGGTCGGTTTGTACAGAGACGACGGGTTTGCCGCATTTTAAAAAATAAACCAAGGGCTATTGAAAACAAGAAAAAAGAATTATGTAAAATCTTCAAAAACCACAACTTAAAAATCACAATAGAAGCAAACAAAAAATAGTGAATTACCTAGACATAACATTAGCCTCAATGACCTGTGTACAAACCACACAAAAAAACCCCAAAGACATACAATTACGTAAATATCAAAAGCAACCACCCCCCATCTATTCTAAAAACAATACCCAATGGTATAAACAAGAGACTATCCAAACCCGTCATGCAACGAACAGGTATTCGATAATGCAGCAACAGAATACCAAGAGGCACTACAAAAAAGTGGTTTATAAATTTCAAACTGCAATACAGCCCAGACAATAACACAAACAGAAATAAGAAAAACAGGAAAAGGAAGATCATATGGTGCAACCCCCATACGATGGACAAGTAAAAACAAACGTAGGAAAAAAATTCTTCAAATCTTGGCAACATCATTTCCAAAAGAACACAAACTGTTCAAACTATCCAACAAAAACACCATCAAACTAATCATACTCATGATGCCCAACCTTAAAAAACATAATTGACTCATCTAACAAAAAGAAAGCAACAAACAGAGAAGGGTGCCGAAAGGACATCTTGCAACTGCCACTAAAATAAAAAACAGTGCCCCCTAAGCAACAAAAGTCTTCACAGGGAATATTGTATACCAAACTACGGTTTAAAATCAGAAAATGAGAAAGAAACATACATAGGGATCCTGAAAACCCTTTCCAAACCAGATACGCAAAACCCTAAAAAGTCATTCCCAAAAAAAGAAATACAAAACCAAACAGAGCTGAGTAAATACATTGGAGACTCAAAGATAAAAAAAAATGATTACAGCATATCATGGAAAATCATAAAAAAAGCAACACCATACCACAATATTTCTAAAAAAATGCAATTTATGCTCCCCAAAAAATGGTTAATAATTATGTAAACCACACCTAGCAACTCTGAATAAAAGTAGAAATAGTAAAAAATTGCAGGCACAAATGGAAATCTTTGCTAGCACCACTCCCTGAAAAGACCCCAACAAGTACCACAGACCACATGTGCAGCGAATGAGATAATCATACATGCAGAAACGGAATCAGGTCCTGCACGCTATAAAAGAACGACAGCGTGCCCCAAAAGGAATCCCGAAGAGAGCAAGAGGCAAGAAGCTCGAACAGGCTTGTTGATTTTAGCACTTCATTTTAGAAATATTTTTAACAAATATATATATATATATATATATATATATATATATATTATATATTATAATATATATATATATATTATTTTATATATATATATATATACTGAACAACATTAAAAACGCACTGTTTTGATTTGCCGATTTCCCATTTGGAAAAATGTGTATTTGGATTTGGGATATTAACACAATTTTTAAGGGACACAGATTCACACTGCCTCGGTTTCTCCGCGCTTGCCAAGTTCGTGTGACGCCCACGTGCAACTCGCCCAAAACACTTTTTTTGCCCCTGGGCCGAGACTGAACGTAGCTCATCTGTTTCTTTGTCTCAAATGGTGAGTTTGAAGTCATGCCGACTGGAAAACGGTATCAGTTGTCATTCGACCAGGCGAAGTGGTCCGAAAACAATGCCGCCACTGTCTATGCAAGAACGCGAGCGAGCCATTGGAATGTTGATGGTCGGCATGTCATAGAGAGAGACAGCCAGACAACTGAACTGCAGTCACTCTACAATTGTAAGGCTATCACAACGTTTGGCAGCACTGGTTCCACCACTGATCGGCGCCGAACGGGCCAACCTCGTGTTACCACACCAGCGCAGGATCGATACATTCGACAGCTTCATCTTCGTAATAGATTCCTTACAGCAGCAGAAACATGTTGCCAGGTGGTTGGTCGACGGGTCCAGTTTCTGGACAAACCGTTCGACGTCGATTGCAAGAATCAGGGCTCAATGCAAGACGCCCTCATGTTGGCCCAGTCCTCACCCGTAGACACCGTCAGCAACGCCTGCAGTGGGCCAACCAGCATCTGCCATGGACACGACGTCAGTGGAGAGCTGTGCTGTTCTCTGACGAAAGTCGCTTCGCGTTATCTCATGCTGACGGGAGAATGAGAGTCTGGAGGCGTGTCGGGGAACGCTACGCCAACTGCTGCGTGTTTGAAGCCGATAGATGGGGAGGGGGCAGTCTGATGTTTGGGGGCATTCAGTGATGACTACCGGACACCTCTGTACTTTTTTGACAACCATGTGAATGCCAACACGTACCAGCAGGTGCTGCAGAACCACGTCGTCCCACTGTTTGGCCAGCACCCGGAGCTGCAGTTCTTCCAGCATGATAATGCACGACCCCACACCGCAAGAGCCACTGCTGCGTTTCTCCAGGCAAACAACATTGCCGTGTTGCCCTGGCCATCTCTGTCCCTGACTTGGCTCCCATTGAACACGTCTGGGATGAGCTGGGGCGTCTTGTGGCCCGTGGAAGACGTCCACAGACTCTCGATCATTTGAGGCGCGCACTGACCAAGGAGTGGGATGGATTGCCACAGGCGTTCTTGCACAACCTTGTCTACTCCATGAGGAGGCGCTGCCAAGCGTGCATCGGGGCAAATGGCGGACACACTCGGTATTAGAGCTCGCGGACGGACATGCTCGTCGTGGTGTACTTTTTGACAGGGACCCTAGTGAAGTCAACAGCTAATTTCAGATGAATTCGGCCATTCTTGTCAAGAACAGACATTTTGTTTAATTGAAAAATGGATGCGTAATCAAATATGCTTACTTTCATTAAATAATTCTGTACTACCAACGTTGTCTGGGTCTTTTGGCAAGCGGTGCGTTTTTAATGTTGTTCAGTATATATTATATATATATATATATATATATATATATATATATATATATATATATATTATATATATAAATAAAATATGTATATATATATTCATTAGCTAGCAATGCCTTCCGCTTTGAAAATAAGTATTTGAAGCAAATACAGGGCACTGCCATGCGAACACCTATGACACCGGTGATGGCCAATCCTTTTATGGGCCGGCTGGAAGAGAAATTTTTGGATAAAAGCCCAACACAAATCCCTGTCGATCAATGGAAAAGATTTTTAGACGACGTTTTTGTTTTATAGACAGAAACAAATGATGAATTGGACAATTTATGACTTATCTTAATTCTATCCATAGAACAATCAAATTTACAATACATTCATCCAAACGAGAAATAGCGTTTCTGGATATTATGATTAAGATCAGGGATGGCCTGCTGCAAATAGATCTCTACACCAAACCCACCAACGCTCACAGTTATTTGCATTACCGGTCAGCACATCCTCAGCACTGCAAGCAAAATATACCCTTTAGCCAAATCCTAGACTGAGACGCATTTGCTCCTTAGAAGACGATTTCAGGATCCGCTACACTGAAATGACCCAACACTTACAGAAAAGAGCCTTTCCTCCACACTGCATGCAACAGGCCCTGGAACGGGTCCAAAACATTCTCACGCAGTCAAACTTTACAGTTCAGACAAAAAAACACCACACACACACGGGTGCCATTTATTATCACGCGCAATCCTAAGACCCCCCCCCCCCCCCCTTAAAGCTTGGTTCCAGGAATATCTGTCACACTTACATACATCGCTAATGCCCTCAGTCCTTCCCAGTCCCATCAGTGGAGGGCGGCCAGGATGCTTCAGATGCAGAAGAGACCGCTGCGTTATATGTGACAGCCACGTTGTTGAGACTACCACCTTCACCAGTTCTGTTACCTCCGAAATTTTAACATCAGAACCCACATGCCATGTGCAGCATCAAACATTATATATTTACTATTTCTTCTAAATGCCCGAACTCACAGTAATTTGGTGAAACCAAAAATTCTCTCAAACAAAAATTCTACCACCATCGATCAAACATCACACTTAACACTGGATCTTTAAAAAGCCAACATTTCAATTACCAGATCACTCCCTCCTAAATCTGCTGTGCATTGCGATTGAAAAACAGAGAACTAACTGCCGTCCATATCGCCTTAAAAGGGAACACTTTTGGATAACTAAAATGAAAACAAATTCTCCCAACGGACTCAATTCTGTCTCTTAAAATTTTTACCATTAAAGTGAATAGTAGTTTGGGAGGGGAGTCACCCACGTGACTGTCACTTTGAATCGTATCAAAAGAGTTTTGAAACACATTTTTAAAGACCAACTTTGATTTTAAATCATGTTGTGTTTATTGGAGTCATCTGATTATACTTCTTATATATGTTTGTACGAGTGGTAAATGGGGAAGGTGGAATGTGAAAGCGGGACTATGTTATTGGTTGTACATGTGGTATGTGTTTGGGTAGGCCCCACTTGGGAGTGACAATGTGTATGTGACTGTGGTGAGATCAGCCTGTCCTGGATGGGCTGACCTTCATGCTGTCAATTGTGTATTAGGGTGACGGATGGATTTTGAGGGTGTGGGACCGGGGGGGGGGGGGGGGGGGGAGGTTGAGGGAAAAAAATGCAGATGCTGATGAGGTAACCCACATTTGTAAGACCATTCATGTATGCCAGTCCCCTCGCCCTGCCCCTCTATCCCTCCCCCCTTACGTCCCCCTCCCTCTCTCTCTCTCTCTTCCACCCCCTCTCTATCTCTCTCAATTGTGAATGGAGAATTTGTGTCTTTGCGCGCGCGCGCGCGCGCGCGTGTGTGTGTGTGTGTCTGTGTGTGTGTGTGTGTGTGTGTGTGTGTGTGTGTGTGTGTGTGTGTGTGTGTGTGCGCGCGTGCGTTTTGAGGCCTACCATAAATTTGAGCCAGCATTTAATGTTAAACTGTTAAACTGACACCTGATCAAAAGAACAACTCCCCACCAATTATTTCCCTTGTTTAGAGGGATCTTCACCGATGAAATCAAAAAATCTTCAAACACATAACTTTCCCCTTAGTTGACTAACATTGCAGGCCTTCGCGCTCACCCGTCACCCGGTCTTTGCGGCAGCTTCAAGAGCACAAAATAATCCCATTCCTTTGATTTTAATCTGTCTACTTGGAACCACTTGGCTTGTACCGCGATGGCCATATGAAAGAAAATGAGGAGAAAATGAGGAGAGTCAAATTTCAGACACAATAACAATTCTCAAACAATCCAATTGCGCCGGTCTATAAACACTCGACTCCTTAAGCAAGGTCTTGGCGCATTAAGTTTTGGTGTGTAGCCAGATATGTTGCAGGGGATAAGCTTACTTTCGAGTTCTTTTCCAGGAGTATGGATCTGTAATGTAGAAAAAAACCACTTCCCTGGTAAAAACTCGGGTGACTTTGTCGTGTGCATCTCTTGGTCTTTCAGTTTTGAAATCTAATCGCAGCTCACTGGCTGCAATGTTAAATGGGCGTTTTGCTTCAGCGCGTGCAACAGGCATCGAGACATTAGCGACCCACATTTTGGTGGACGGCTTTTCTTCACCAGAGTCACTCTTCAGAATGAATGGAACTGTATTTGGATAACTGAAGAAGGTCAATCTCACACCCACGCCTAGTAACAGTGGAACTATTCTGGCTTCATGAAATCACGGGGTAAACTCGCCAGAACCCGTTGTGCTCCACCTGAAGATTCTTGTCTTGCCACTCTCCCTTTACCATTTCCGGCACAGATGGATGATTGCTGGCTGCATCTGGGATTGCCTTTGCTTGGAGGAATTCTGTGCCAGCCTCAGTCTGCACAGTATTTCTCAAAGCAAAGGCTATCTTCGCGATTTGATGATGGACAGTGCCGATAAATAAAGCTGAAGAGAGACAATGTTTGAGTGACAACAGCTGATGGTGACAAGCTGACAAGGCTTGGGTGAAAAAAGAAAAAAAAACCCGCAGAAGACAAAAGCAAAGAAACGCCCCAAAGGCTGCTCATTTGCTAGTATTCAAAACATTCCTAAAGAGCAGAGGGCCATGAACACTTTGCCCGGCTGCTGCTCACAGAATCGGTGAGAAAATGTTCCTGTTCACTGAATTTCATTCCATGTTTATTCTTATTTCATTGTGTCTCACTTGCAAAGTGCCGTATATTTATTTAACCTCACTTTTCCAGATGAAGCTTTGGACTTGATTATACTTCGAAAGGTACAGTGGCACAATACAGCATAAGATTACAAATTAAGTGACGATAAATATCTAAATAATGCTGAGGAAAAGTTAGCATACAGATTTGTTCTCGCCACCAGAATTAAGTACAACGATGAAGCAAACGTAGAAACACTATTTTTCAGTATTGTTGGGGACTTTACTAATGTACGGCTTAAAATAATTCAATATCACTAATCGATTAGAACAGTACGTATTTCCCCTTAAATGTTGTCTGTGTATTTGCTATGCAATAACAGCGTTTTCAATTCATTAGATGAGCGTTGGTGTGTGTTGCGTGAATGTGTTAGTGTGTACGCATGCAGGACCATTGCAATGGAATACAGGACTGTGTTGATGGACTGGACGAGCGAAGGTGTAAGCAAAGGGAAGACGCCAGTCTAACTCTGGCAGACACCCTGCCTCCCCCCGCTCTTGTCGAATTTGATGGAACTGGTATGTTCACTGTACGGCCTCTTAATAACGTCTACAGTAACGGGTCATCTTGTCCAGAGACACACTTTCAATGCCCCCCTAATGGCTACTGTGTGCCCGTGTACGTCAGATGTAATGGCGTAAATGATTGTCCAGATGGTGAAGATGAAAAATGTGACAAATACACGTGTCCAGGATTATACAGGTGTCGCAGAATTTCCTGGTGCTTGCATCCAGACTACTTGTGTGATGGGATGTATCACTGCCCCACAGCAAGACGATGAAGTGTTCTGTGGCTTGAATTTTGAACCCAGCTGCAGATGCATGGTCTTGCTTTCGTTTGTACTCATGTATTTGCTGCAGAAAAGTACACACAACTGCGTTACCTCGATGCAAAGGGTAGCAAGATGACTGCAGCTGATGTCTCCAAAAATAACATGTTGATCCATCTTAGCCTGGCAGCCTGTCGATTACATCATCTTGGTCAATTGATGCTGCCTAACCTGCGAAGCTTAGACATCAGTGACAATATTCTGCATACAATACGAGTCACAGAACTAGACGAACTTGTGAATTTACAGGTGTTGTTTCTCACAGGTAATAAGCTGCATCTTTGTTTACTGATGCTATTGGAGCTGTCCCATCTTAAAGGTTTTGGACTTGTCTTCGGTGCAAATGTCAGAACTAGATGTCCAGGTGTTGTCAAGCTTTCCCAAACCTGCAGCGCCTTAATCTGTCCCAGTGTGGCCTACAGACAGTAAGTAGTGTTGGCTTCCAGCCTCTGACACATATCCGTGTATTAGATCTTCGTGGTTGCCCTCTGGGATGGTTTCCTCGTGACATATTCCGCGGATTGTCACAACTTGACGATGTGGATGCCGACAACTACAAACTGTGCTGTCAAATTACCTTGCCTGAAGGATTTAATACTTTAAAGTGTCGTGCACCATATAACCATTTATCATCATGTGAAGCTTTACTCCGTTCTACCATATACAGACTTTGCCTGTCAGTGTTTGCTATATTTGCCCTCACAGGTAACGCCATCAGTTTTGTCGTTCGTGTGATTGTTCAACGGACCAGCAACAAATCTGGATTTGGGGTTTTTGTGACGAATTTGGCCATAGCAGATTTTTTCATGGGCCTGTATCTAGCTGTTATTGGAGTGACAGATAGACTGTATCAGGGGACCTACCTGTGGGGAAAAATATAACTGGCGCACAGTCCTATGTGTAAGATGGCTGGGTTTGTGTCCCTGGTTTCTAGCGAAATGTCAGCCTTCATCATCTGCATGATCACACTCGACCGATTTCTAGTCACGCGTTTTCCTTTCAGCAAAGTGAGGTTTGGTGTTCAATCAGCTCAGCTGGTTTGCATGATACTTTGGGTGGCAAGCTTTGTATTAGCTACCATTCCCCCGCTACCTATAACGTCTTACTGGCAGTTTTACGTGCAGACAGGTATCTGCATACCTTTACCCATCTCTAGCACAGACTTTCCTGGTCATGACTACTCCTTTGGCGTAATCGTTGTTCTGAACTTTGCCCTGTTTCCTGATCGCGGCGGGGCAGGCCTCCGTCTACGCTTCCATCCAAGCCAACAGGATGGCGTCCGCAGAGAGCAGCAGCAGGCAGTCCCAGGACCTCAGCATCGCTCGACGTCTCCTCACCATCGCGGTCTCAGACTTTCTGTGCTGGTTCCCCATTGGTCTGCTGGGTCTGCTGTCAGCCAGTGGTCATCCTATTCCCGGCGAGGTCAGCGTGGTCATGGCCATTGTGGTGCTGCCTCTCAACTCGGCTCTCAAACCCCTTCCTCTACCCCCTGAACACCATCCTGGAGAGGAGGAGACGTGTCCGAGAAGAACGACTTTTGAAGATTTTGCAGTCTCAGTCTGCATTTAAAAAGAGTGTAACAGCTGACTGTCCACAAATACTGCATTAAAAATGCTGAAAAAAGCAATGCTCGAAGAGCGGGTACGTGCCTCGATGGAATATATACCAGCAAAACATTTCTTGCAGAAAGGACCAGCGCCAAAGTGACCATCGATAGATTAACATTTAAATCTGTCAATGAAACAAGAACTTCTTGCATAGCAGATATTCGAGCGTACTCGCTTTACTCTTGCTGTCAGCAAAGTTAAACAACACTTGTGTATTTTGAAGCACAAGCAAGATTACATTCAAATCATTCTGTACGGGGATTACCATACAAGTACAAAAACATTCGTATACTTGGCATGTCAACTTCATGAATGTGATGCACTTAGGAATTCCACAGGAAGTTTATACAATTCATCCGTTTGCAGCCCCAGCACTGGGAATTCTGAGGGGAGAAGTCACTTCTAGAGCATCAAATGGCAGCACAACAACAAAATAACTGTATAGCCTCTGAATCTCTCCAGTGGTGCTCAGCTTTTGCATTCATTCCAATGACAGTCCCCATAAACTTGATGACAATTAAGACATTGGCTCATGTTAACCGCTAAAATGGACGTGCAGACAAATCAGAATTGTTTTCATCACAAAAGCAAAGGATGAAGGGTCACAGAATTTGAGAAGCTTTGGTTTTGTGTGTTTTTGTTTTTGCTAATTATTAGTAGGGATGACAAAGATGGCGATTTGCAATTTCATATTAGGCGGTCACTTCAAGAGAGGGCTATCTTTGAAATTACCCATATGTTAGCCACATTCATCAGATACAAACTCGTGATGTTGGTAAAAAATATGAGCAATAATTATATTCTCAGAGAAACATCTGGTGAATGGTTGCAACAATACTGTGTGGTACTTCACCAAATCACATGGAAAGACTCTGGCCACGAGTTGGTCTCTTGTCAAAAAGGTCCAACAAATATGTACATCTGATGGAACTCGCTCTGTCCTCCCCTAGCCTTCCTCCACCTGCCCTGTGCTCCATATACTGCAATACTAAGCGCACCGGCACAACAGCACAGTGGCAGGCACGTTTCCACAAAACTGAACAGCATAATGCAGTTTGTTCAGAGATTAGTTAGTTGAATTAATGAATTCTAAAATCCCTGGCTTTGACTTCACTAAGTTCATAGCATAAAGGCTGAAGATCACCAACATCTTAGAGATTTTCATCCATGATTCCAGCTATTATGTCACACCACAGGTGTTTGAGAGTAACTGTCACCTCCAGATATCACACACACACACACACACACCACACACACACACACACACACACACACAACACACACACACACACTCATATGACTAGTGCCCCCTTCTTTTTCCATTTAATGATTTTGATAGGCTATCCGACAGCCTGTCAATTGGACAAGCACCAGAGGCGTAATGGGTAGCTTCGTGCAAAAAAGATCAAGCCTGTCCACTTTACTGCTCCATCATAGGCTGTAAGATGATCACAGTCCAACTTCAGTGTGTCAAACTTAACATTGGTGTAGGCCAGAGGGGGGAAAGGGTTTATTTCTCCTCTCCTGAGATCTGTGCCATTCGCTGATCATCCCAGAAGAGGCTGTGCATTGCTTGTATTTGTGCCTTATATTTCAGGAGTATTACTGCATGTCGATACATGGTAAAAGCTGTTAGGCAATTGATGCACGCTATAATCTGACAGGATAACTTTATGCCCATACTTACTGTTAAGTTGATGTGTGAGTGCTGTTGATGCTTGGTAATGGGTGACTCTAATCCACATGTGTTCCTGGACCAGGTGTATTCGAGTACCTTACTACATCAGCTGAGTATTTGACCACATTAAAGAGTTGTTTCCCTTTAATTCTTTAGCAGTTTCTTACTGTGTATTACCACCTATTAAAATCCCCTCAAAAGTGAGTAAAAAGCCAAAGTGGAGAGTGAACATTAAGGCAGACTCATATGTACTAGTCTCACCTTTGTTGGTTAGGACCTCACACTTTTCCTGAGGACTCGCCAAGCCAGACTCCCAGCTAGCCACTTACCTATAAACCAGGTTCTGTACGCTGAAGAATTCCTGGAATCGGGCTGCACAGGGCCAAGAATCCAAACCACAGTGGGGCCAAGCAGAAATGAGACTGTTCAGCTGGGTTACTAAAAGGGTGATCAGTCACCAGCAACTGGATAGAGACCAGCACACTTTTCGTCGAGCCAAATATGAGAGGACTCATTAAGCTGGACACCCAGCCACTTACCTACCAACCTGGTTCTGTATTCTGCAGAAATTCTGGAATCATGGAACATCTACAAAAAAAACTGGCCCAGCACAGGACACAAGAATCCGTGTGGCCAAACAGACATCAGACCGTTCAGCTGGCCTACCAGATGGGGTGGATCAGTCACCAGCAACTGGAGAGAGAGACCTGCACACCTCTCCACCTCCAAGGTAGTCACCAGCAACTGGAGAGAGACATGCACACCTCTCCACCTCCAAGGTAGTCACCAGCAACTGGAGAGAGAGACCTGCACACCTCTCCACCTCCAAGGTAGTCACCAGCAACTGGAGAGAGAGACCTGCACACCTCTCCACCTCCAAGGTAGTCACCAGCAACTGGAGAGAGACCTGCACACCTCTCCACCTCCAAGGTAGTCACCAGCAACTGGAGAGAGAGACATGCACACCTCTCCACCTCCAAGGTAGTCACCAGCAACGGGGGTCCAATTCATGGGGCGGGCGGTGGCGGAAACGTCCGAACTAAACCGGTTGTCCGAGACTATCCGGGTAGAGTCGGAATTCACAGCGGAAGACTTCGTCAAAGCTTCGGACTAAACGCCGGCCTTCGGCGGTGAAATTTAGTCCAGCGATTTCGCTGGACTAAACTCGAACGTCGGGACTACGCGGAAAAAAAATGGCGGCTTTTGTTTATCGACAATACTGCTTCCGACGTTCACTTCGAAGGCAAAGAGTATTTCGAGACAGACAAAATCCTCTTGAGGTGTATAATGATTGCCAATATTAAAGAAATTCCGTTTGACTCGACAGGCAATCCTAGATTTGACGGATTCACTGAGCGTGCAACTGGAATTTGTTCAGGACAGACGAGGCGCATTGTCGCCAGTGTTGCAAGTGCTGTTGACATTACGTTTTTTTGCCACTGGTGCATTTCAAGACGTGGTGGGTGAACTAATTGGTGTCAATCAGCCAACTGCCTGCCGCACCATTGCACGTGTGACTGATGCGTTGCTGACACAGATGAATGACTGGATTGCTGTGCCAACACGACGTCAGGCGGAGCGTACCAAACACAAGTTTCACTCCATGCAGGGGCTGGAAATGTTGTCGGCTGCATTGATGGCACACACGTTCGGATTCAAGCGCCACAGCAACTTGAGCATGAATATGTGAACAGAAAGAATTTTCACTCAATCAATGTTCAGGTAAGAAAATAAATTCTCAGTGCATTTGAACACACTGTTTAATTATTATTGTTATTATTCCAGTGTAGCATGTTATGAGTGGCATTATGAC
>JAFLJL010019374.1:91401-94285 GCA_018398815.1 Conus ventricosus
AGTGATTGAGCCCATTCTGTGGGCCACTGTTTTGTCTCCCAGATCTTCGGGACAAATCGATGTTACTAGAGTGACCAATTCCTTCCCTCCATGTTTGAGCAGCTCTGCTGGAATATTGTCTGCTCCAGGTGTTTTCCCCTGCCGGAAGGCTGCCGATGGCTTCTTCCACTTCTTCTCTCATCACGGTAGTGGAAAGGTTCCCTTGATGGTGTTGAGTCCCCCTCAAACAGACTGTCGTCTGGCTGTAATAGGTAGTTGTAAAGTTCTTGGCAGTACTGTGTCCATCTGTTCAAAACAGCGGAGCTTTCTGTCAGCAGCTCGCTGAGGTATCCTCGATGACGGGACGATCTGTTTTTGCTGCGTCTTGGTGAGGTTTTTTCAGTGTGGTGAAGGCATGTTTGCTGTTTCCCTTTTCCATACCTTTCCGATGTTCTCGCACTGATTTTTTGATCCATTGTTCTTTGGGTTCAATCTTTCCTTCTTTACAAGGTTGTTGGTTTTTCGATACTGTGCGGCTTGTTCAGGGCTGGAATTTTTCGTATTCTTCAGTGATCTTCTTTTGTCGCAGGGTCAAGGATGTCGTTTGAGATCCAAGTTGGTGTTTTCTTCCTCTGTCGCCCCAAATACCTCCTTTCTGTTTCGCAGACTGCCTCATTGAAGCTGGTTGGGGTCGTTGATGTCACTGTCCAGGGGTTTAGTGCCGCGAACCGCCCCCCGACTGTGCCTGGAATTGCCTCTTCTATCTCTGGGGCTTTTAACTCTCCAGGTCAAACTTGATGCGTGGCTGCGCAGCTTGGTACTTTTCTTTCAATTTGATCTTCATTGTGAGCAGCACGAGATCGTGGTCGCTGCCCCAAAAATCAGCTCCGGGGTATGTCCTCGTCTTTGCTTTATTGATGTTTGATTTGAAGCGCCCGGGGGAGTAGGACAAAGTCGATCTGGTTGTGAGTCATTCCGTTCGGCGCATGCCAGGTTGTTCTTTGACAGTTTGTGGGGGTAAAGGGTGTTGGCAATGGTGAGCCGTTGGGTGCAGGCAAACTCCAGAAGGCGAAGTCCCCGTTGTTAGTTTCCCCTGTGCCGTATTTACCCACTGTTCCAGCCCAGTCTTTGTAGGCATCTGGGCCGACTTTGGCGTTGAAAATCCCCCTGAACTATGATGATGTCCTTCTTGGGGGCTTTTCTGATGGTGTCTTCTACTTTCTCGTAGAATTCTTCCACCGCCTGATCTTCGTGGCTGGTAGTTGGAGCATACACCTGTATGATGTTGATGTTCTTTGGTTTGGCTGACACACGAATGCTGATGATTCTGCTGTTAACAGGTTGTGCAGCTCAAGATGCATCCCGTGATTTCTTTGCGTACGATGAAAAACTTTCGGGCCCTTTTTTTTGTAGTGACTCTTCGCCCCTGTACCACATTGTGTCCTTCCTCTGTGATTGCTTCTCCAAAGCCTGTCCATCTCACTTCCGACATACCCACAATGTCCCATTGGTAACGTCCCCAGCTCGTGCTCTAGTTCTTTTTTACTTTGCCGCACTGATGGGTGTACGAACATTCAGGTTTCCATGGAATTTTCTCAGTTGGCAGCTTGTATGATGTCTTTGCCCCAGTAGCTGACTTTTCACTTCCACCCTGGTGGCTTGTCAGTGGGAAGCGCGGTCGTTGGTAACCCGGGCCCCCGGCCCCATCCGGTATGTTGCTGGCTATGGTTGGGATCTTTCTGACTTTTCTGTGGGCTTAGGTTAATCCTTTGGGGGGCCCAATCCCCTCTCCAAGTCTCTACTGTGACAGGTAGTACTGGGCTACGCTTTACCAGTAGCAGACCATAAATATTATATATATATTTTATAAAATATTATATATATATATATATATATTTATAAAATATATATATATATTTTTTTTTTTTTTTTATTGTTAATTTTTTTTTTAATACAAAAAAAAATTTGACACACATTAGACAGAAAAATAGGCAGACAAAAATATCACCTTGTTGTTGATCATATTCAGCAATAGTCTGCTGTTTCAAGGTTGTCCAATGTAGATTCTAACCCTCCTGCACATGCAAACCCAAAACCTTATGATAATAATAGCCTGTCTGATGTTATAATAGATGATACAGCATATTGATCTATACATAGGAACAAAATGTCTCAAATTTTCAATAGTAACCAATTTTGCCAGACATGTTGCTACCAATACTAAAGACACATCTTAAGGAATATTGAAAAGAATACATGGATATATATTATTGCATTACTGACACATCTGAAACAGTCTAACATCCAAGCAAGAGTCTGAAATATATCACAGCTGTAGTTGTAAAAAGTCAGTACTCTAAACTAACTTCGACACCATGACTCAGTAAGCAAATGAGTTCTGTAGAGCGGAAAAAAATCGGTGGCACTCATTGCAAAGCACAAAAAACTTTTGTACAAGACAATTTCAATTTAACCTGTCAGAGCTTGATCATGAAAACAGACCCCACTGACATTGTAATCAACAAAACAAAACTCACCATCAATACCCGTAGGAAGGGCACTGTCTGATCCCATGATTTGCCAGATGTTGTTTCATAGGGCACGGGTGTTGGGGGTTTGCCTCCACCGGTTTTGGTGGCTTGGCTTTCTTGGCCCAAAAAAGCAGACTTCAAGTCTTTCCATTTTTTTTTGACAGCCCCTGCGTCCCGGGCATTGCCACCATATAGCGTTCACTTTGTTTGGGGATGTCTCCCCAAATTCTTTTCTTTTGGGGCCCCAGTCACCGACGTCTGCCCGTTTCGATACCAGTATGACGTAGTGCAGACTCACTTCAGTAACAATGTTGCGATTTCATTATCGCTGAAATTTGGCTTCTTGGCACGCTGGTCACTTCCATCATTTTGTT
>JAFLJL010019375.1:2500-7500 GCA_018398815.1 Conus ventricosus
ACGTAGACACACAGAGAAAAATGAGGAGATACAACGTGGACATACAGAGAAAAATGAGGAGATACAACGTAGACACACACAGAGAAAATGAGGAGATACAACGTAGACACACACAGAGAAAAATGAGGAGATACAACGTAGACATACAGAGAAAAATGAGGAGATACAACGTAGAAACACTATTAGATTGTTCGTCTATGTATTTTGTCTGACTTTATTCAAGTTTAAAAGGCTGTGCCAGTCTTGAATAAAAGTTACTCTGTGTTAGGTTTCCTTATGGGAGCAAAACATACCCCACTTGTTTACTGTTTATCGTAGAAACACACAGAGAAAACGTAGGAGATACAACGTAGACATACAGAGAAAAATGAGGAGATACAACGTAGACATACAGAAAAAAGGGCATACACTGAACATACATAAAGAAAAAAGGGAATACACTGTAGGCATACAGAGGAAAGGTAGGTAATACAATGTACAAACAGAGAGTTAAAGTAGGGGATACAATGTACAAACAGAGAGTTAAAGTAGGGGATACAATGTACAGAGAGTTAAAGTAGGGGATACTACGTACAAACAGAGAGTTAAAGTAGGGGATAAATGTACAAATAGAGAGTTAAAGTAGGGGATAAATGTACAAATAGAGAGTTAAAGTGGGGATACAATGTACAGAGAGTTAAAGTAGGGGATACAATGTACAGTTAAAGTAGGGGATACAATGTACAGTTAAAGTAGGGGATACAATGTACAGAGAGTTAAAGTAGGGGATACAATGTACAAACAGAGAGTTAAAGTAGGGTATACAATGTACAGTTAAAGTAGGGGATACAATGTACAGAGAGTTAAAGTAGGGGATACAATGTACAAACAGAGAGCTAAAGTAGGGGATACAATGTGAACACGCAGGGGAAAAGCAGGGTATACACAGAAGTAGATGATACGATGTGGACACAAAGAGAAGTAGGGAATACGATGTGGACACACAGAGAAGTAGATGATACGATCTGGACACAAAGAGAAGTAGGGAATACGATGTGGACACACAGAGAAGTAGATGATACGATGTGGACACACAAAGAAGTAGATGACACGATGTGGCCACACAGAGAAGTAGATGATACGATGTGGACACACAGAGAAGTAGGTGATACGATGTGGACACACAGAGAAGTAGATGATACGATGTGGACACACAGAGAAGTAGGGGATACGATGTGGACACACAGAGAAGTAGGGGATACAATGTGGACACACAGAGAAGTAGGGGATACGATGTGGACACACAGAGAAGTAGGGGATACGATGTGGACACACAGAGAAGTAGATGATACGATGTGGACACACAGAGGAGTAGGTAATACGATGTGGACACACAGAGAAGTAGATGATACGATGTGGACACACAGAGAAGTAGGGGATACGATGTGGACACACAGAGAAGTAGGGGATACGATGTGGACACACAGAGAAGTAGGTAATACGATGTGGACACACAGAGAAGTAGGTAATACGATGTGGACACACAGAGAAGTAGGATGTACAATGTGAACACACAGAGAAGTAGGAAAAGTATGGGATACAATGTGGACGCAGAGAAGTAGGAGATACAATGTGAACACACTCAGAAGTAGGGGATACACTGTGGACACACAGAGAAGTATGGGGTACAATGTGGACACAGACAGAAGTAGGGGATACGATGTAGACACAAAGGAGAAGCAGCGAAGTGAAGAACACAGTGAAAAGAAACATGTAACACAATGTAAATAAAGAAGAAGTAGAAGAAAAAAACATGAAGGGTACAATGCACACACTGAGAGAAGAAAAAGACAAATCCAATACACCCAATGCGGACACCGAATAGAAATAGGTCTAATGTAGAAATAATGAGGACAATACAGACACAGAAAGTAGACAAAGAGGAACGTAAGGGAGACAAAGAGGAACGTAAGGGAGACAAAGAGGAACGTAAGGGAGACAAAGAGGAACGTAAGGGAGACAAAGAGGAACGTAAGGGAGACAAAGAGGAACGTAAGGGAGACAAAGAGGAACGTAAGGGAGACAAAGAGGAACGTAAGGGAGACAAAGAGGAACGTAAGGGAGACAAAGAGGAACGTAAGGGAGACAAAGAGGAACGTAAGGGAGACAAATATAGAGAAGAAATAACCGAACAAAGTGCACAGTGGAAAAAAGTACAATAAAGACACAGAACACAGTGCACAGTGGAAAAAGTACAATAAAGACACAGAACACAGTGCACAGTGGAAAAAGTACAATAAAGACACAGAACACAGTGCACAGTGGAAAAAGTACAATAAAGACACAGAACACAGTGCACAGTGGAAAAAGTACAATAAAGACACAGAACACAGTGCACAGTGGAAAAAGTACAATAAAGACACAGAACACAGTGCACAGTGGAAAAAAGTACAATAAAGACACAGAACACAGTGCACAGTGGAAAAAAGTACAATAAAGACACAGAACACAGTGCACAGTGGAAAAAAGTACAATAAAGACACAGAACACAGTGCACAGTGGAAAAAGTACAATAAAGACACAGAACACAGTGCACAGTGGAAAAAAGTACAATAAAGACACAGAACACAGTGCACAGTGGAAAAAGTACAATAAAGACACAGAACAAAGTGCACAGTGGAAAAAGTACAATAAAGACACAGAACAAAGTGCACAGTGGAAAAAGTACAATAAAGACACAGAACACAGTGCACAGTGGAAAAAGTACAATAAAGACACAGAACAAAGTGCACAGTGGAAAAAGTACAATAAAGACACAGAACAAAGTGCACAGTGGAAAAAGTACAATAAAGACACAGAACAAAAAGTGCACAGTGGAAAAAGTACAATAAAGACACAGAACAAAAAGTGCACAGTGGAAAAAGTACAATAAAGACACAGAACAAAAAGTGCACAGTGGAAAAAAGTACAATAAAGACACAGAACAAAGTGCACAGTGGAAAAAGTACAATAAAGACACAGAACAAAGTGCACAGTGGAAAAAGTACAATAAAGACACAGAACAAAGTGCACAGTGGAAAAAGTACAATAAAGACACAGAACAAAGTGCACAGTGGAAAAAGTACAATAAAGACACAGAACACAGTGCACAGTGGAAAAAGTACAATAAAGACACAGAACAAAGTGCACAGTGGAAAAAGTACAATAAAGACACAGAACAAAAAGTGCACAGTGGAAAAAGTACAATAAAGACACAGAACACAGTGCACAGTGGAAAAAGTACAATAAAGACACAGAACAAAAAGTGCACAGTGGAAAAAAGTACAATAAAGACACAGAACACAGTGCACAGTGGAAAAAGTACAATAAAGACACAGAACAAAAAGTGCACAGTGGAAAAAAGTACAATAAAGACACAGAACACAGTGCACAGTGGAAAAAGTACAATAAAGACACAGAACACAGTGCACAGTGGAAAAAGTACAATAAAGACACAGAACAAAAAGTGCACAGTGGAAAAAAGTACAATAAAGACACAGAACACAGTGCACAGTGGAAAAAGTACAATAAAGACACAGAACAAAAAGTGCACAGTGGAAAAAAGTACAATAAAGACACAGAACAAAAAGTGCACAGTGGAAAAAAGTACAATAAAGACACAGAACAAAAAGTGCACAGTGGAAAAAGTACAATAAAGACACAGAACAAAAAGTGCACAGTGGAAAAAAGTACAATAAAGACACAGAACAAAAAGTGCACAGTGGAAAAAGTACAATAAAGACACAGAACAAAAAGTGCACAGTGGAAAAAAGTACAATAAAGACACAGAACAAAAAGTCCACAGTGGAAAAAAATACAATAAAGACACAGAACAAAAAGGAAAGGATATAATGCGAACACAAAGAAAAGTATCCCAGGAATACATTGCAGGCGAAGGAAAGAAATACAGGAATACAATGCAGACAGAGAGAGAAGGAATACAGGGATGCAATGCAGACACAGACAGAAGGAATACAGGGATACAATGCAGACAGAGAGAGAAGGAATACAGGGATACAATGCAGACAGAGAGAGAAGGAATACAGGGATACAATGCAGACAGAGAGAGAAGGAATACAGGGTTACAATGCAGACAGAGACAGAAGGAATACAGGGATACAATGCAGACAGAGAGACAGAAGGAATACAGGGATACAATGCAGACAGAGAGAGAAGGAATACAGGGATACAATGCAGACACAGAGACAGAAGGAATACAGGAATACAATGCAGACACAGAGAGAAGGAATACAGGGATACAATGCAGACAGAGAGAAGGAATAGAGGGATACAATGCAGACAGACAGAGAGAAGGAATACAGGGATGCAATGCAGACACAGAGAGAAGGAATACAGGGATACAATGCAGACAGACAGACAGACGGAATACAGGGATACAATGCAGACACAGAGAGAAGGAATACAGGGATACAATGCAGACACAGACAGAAGGAATACAAGGATACAATGCAGACAGAGAGAGAAGGAATACAGAGATACAATGCAGACACAGAGAGAAGGAATACAGGGATACAATGCAGACAGAGAGAGAAGGAATACAGGGATACAATGCAGACACAGACAGAAGGAATACAGGGATACAATGCAGACAGAGAGAGAAGGAATACAGGGATACAATGCAGACAGAGAGAGAAGGAATACAGGGTTACAATGCAGACAGAGACAGAAGGAATACAGGGATACAATGCAGGCAGAAAGAGAAGGAATACAGGGATACAATGCAGACAGAGAGAGAAGGAATACATGGATACAATGCAGACAGAGAGAGAAGGAATACATGGATACAATGCAGACACAGAGAGAAGGAATACAGGGATACAATGCAGACACAGAGAGAGAAGGAATACAGGGATACAATGCAGACAGAGAGAGAAGGGATACAGGGATACAATGCAGACAGAGAGAGAAGGAATACAGGGATACAATGCAGACAGAGAGAGAAGGAATACAGGGATACAATG
>JAFLJL010019376.1:5746-16386 GCA_018398815.1 Conus ventricosus
GTGTGAAAGACAGACCAACTCCACTCCATGTGTGTGAAAGACAGACCAACTCCACTCCATGTGTGTGAAAGACAGACCAACTCCACTCCATGTGTGTGAAAGACAGACCAACTCCACTCCATGTGTGTGAAAGACAGACCAACTCCACTCCATGTGTGTAAAGACAGGCCAACTCCCTCCAGGTGGAAAGACAGGCCAACTCCACCCATTTGAAACACCACTCCACTCCAGTGTTAAGACAGCCAACTCCACTCCATGTGTGTGAAAGACAGGCCAACTCCACTCCATGTGTGTGAAAGACAGGCCAACTCCACTCCATTTGTGTGAAAGACAGGCCAACTCCACTCCATGTGTGTGAAAGACAGGCCAACTCCACTCCATGTGTGTGAAAGACAGGCCAACTCCACTCCATTTGTGTGAAAGACAGGCCAACTCCACTCCATGTGTGTGAAAGACAGGCCAACTCCACTCCATGTGTGTGAAAGACAGGCCAACTCCACTCCATGTGTGTGAAAGACAGGCCAACTCCACTCCATGTGTGTGAAAGACAGGCCAACTCCACTCCATTTGTGTGAAAGACAGGCCAACTCCACTCCATGTGTGTGAAAGACAGGCCAACTCCACTCCATGTGTGTGAAAGACAGGCCAACTCCACTCCATGTGTGTGAAGACAGGCCAACTCCACTCCATTTGTGTGAAAGACAGGCCAACTCCACTCCATGTGTGTGTAAGACAGGCCAACTCCACTCCATTTGTGTGTAAGACAGGCCAACTCCACTCCATTTGTGTGAAAGACAGGCCAACTCCACTCCATTTGTGTAAGACAGGCCAACTCCACTCCCTTGTTGTGAAAGAAAGGCCCACACCACTCCATTTGTGTGAAACACAGGCCAATTCCACTCCATTTGTGCTTAACGTTTTGGTTTTCTTAACTCGTATCTCAGTAACTTCCACCCGAAAGAGGTTTTCATGAATTCCTTTCATTTGATCTCCTTCAGAACCTAGCCATTCCCTAGATACATGCTGCGTTAACCATTCCCAGATACATGCTACGTTAGCCATTCCCAGATACATGCTACATTAGCCATTCCTCAGATACATGCTACGTTAGCCATTCCCCAGATACATGCAACGTCAACCATTCCCAGATACATGCTACGTTAACCATTCCCCAGATACCTGCTACGTTAACCATTCCCCAGATACATGCTACGTTAACTATTCCCCAGATACATGCTACGTTAACCTTTCCCCCAGATACATGCTACGTTAGCCATTCCCCAGATACATGCTACGTCAACCATTCCCCAGATACATGCTACGTTAGCCATTCCCCACATACGTGCTACGTTAACCATTCCCCAGATACATGCTACGTTAGCCATTCCCCACATACATGCTACGTTAGCCATTCCCCATATACGTGCTACGTCAACCATTCCTCAGATACATGCTACGTTAGCCATTCCCCAGATACATGCTACGTTAGCCATTCCCCAGATACATGCTACGTTAACCATTCCCCAGATACATGCTACGTTAACCATTCCCCAGACACATGCTACATTAGCCATTCCCCAGATACTGCTACGTTAACCATTCCCAGATACATACTACGTTAACCATTCCCAAGATACATGCTACGTTAGCCATTCCCCAGACACATGCTACGTTAGCCATTCCCCAGACAATGATATGATAGCCATTCCCCAGACACATGCTACGATAGCCATTCCCCAGATACATGCTACGTTGGGCATTCCCCGGATACATGCTACGTTAGCCTTTCCCCCAGATACATGCTACGTTAGCCATTCCCCAGATACATGCTACGTTAACCATTCCCCAGATACATGCTACGTTAGCCATTCCCCAGATACATGCTACGTTAGCCATTCCCAGATACATGCTACGTTAGCCATTCCCCAGATACATGCTACGTTAACCATTCCCCAGATACATGCTACGTTAACTATTCCCCAGATACATGCTACGTCAACCATTCCCCAGATACATGCTACGTTAGCCATTCCCCACATACGTGCTACGTTAACCATTCCCCAGATACATGCTACGTTAGCCATTCCCAAATACATGCTACGTTAGCCATTCCCCATATACGTGCTACGTCAACCATTCCCCAGATACATGCTACGTTAGCCATTCCCCAGATACATGCTACGTTAGCCACTCCCCAGATACATGCTACGTTGGGCATTCCCCAGATACATGCTACGTTAGCCATTCCCCAGATACATGCTACGTTAGCCATTCCCCAGATACATGCTACGTTAGCCATTCCCCAGATACATGCTACGTTAACCATTCCCCAGACACATGCTATATTAGCCATTCCCCAGATACATGCTACGTTAACCATTCCCCAGATACATACTACGTTAACCATTCCCCAGATACATGCTACGTTAGCCATTCCCCAGACACATGCTACGTTAGCCATTCCCCAGACAATGATATGATAGCCATTCCCCAGACACATGCTACGATAGCCTTTCCCCCAGATACATGCTACGTTGGGCATTCCCCGGATACATGCTACGTTAGCCATTCCCCAGATACATGTTACGTTAGCCATTCCCCAGATACATGCTACGTTAACCATTCCCCAGATACATGCTACGTTGGGCATTCCCCAGATACATGCTACGTTAGCCATTCCCCAGATACATGCTACGTTAGCCATTCCCCAGATACATGCTACGTTAGCCATTCCCCAGATACATGCTACGTTAGCCATTCCCCAGATACATGCTATGTTGGGCATTTCCCAGATACATGCTACGTTAACCATTCCCCAGATGCATGCTACATTAGCCATTCCCCAGATACATGCTACGTGAGCCATTCCCCAGATACATGCCAAGTTAACCATTCCTCAAACATGCTTTTACAGTGTTGATCCCCTTTTTTTCTCTTTGCTTTTCGTTATATAATTTTTGTTCCAAACTGTTCTATAAACAAATATTTCTCTGATAAAATGGCAAGGCTTATCAATGGGAATGTTGGATGGGAAAATGGCGTTAGTCCGACCGATGCCTTCCCTTTCACAAAGTCCGAATCCCCGACAGACGTACAGGGGAGAGGAACCATACGGCAGTACCATGACAGCGGTTAGACCTATGACCAAAGGTTTCAGATTTTCGAGGACACCTCCACAACTAAGGCAGAAGAACACAAATGTAGCATCCCAATCCACGTAAACAAAACAAAACAAACCAAAAATCAAATGGAATTTTGGGCCAGACAGAAGCTCTAACCTTAAAAAAGTTCACGGACCTACAGCATGGACTTACGTTTATTTTCTAACTCATTGCGCCAACCAACGGACTTAAAGAGAAGACTGTGTGGTGACTGTCTGCAGATCCTCGTCTTTTCAGGGAGAGAACCTGTCTCCATCACCTGGGGTCGACTGTTGGAACTGTGTGGAACAGACTGTGAAGATGGCTCGGTCCTCCTTTTCGTTTGTTTATTTTCAAACAACTTTAGATATTTCCGCCTTGCCAAATGTAATACTTCCATACGAATCAATAAGTCAATTTATTTCCCTCACTGGAGACCTTTTATATGTTTCCCTTCTACGTTACTTGAGCGCCAACCTAAACTGCTTCTCAAACATGTTGATGATATTTCTTCCTGTGCGCCAACCTAAACTGTTTCTCAAACATGTTGACGATATTTCTTCCTGTGCGACAACCTAAACTGTTTCTAAAATATGTTGACGATATTTCTTCCTGTGCGCCAACCTAAACTGTTTCTCAAACATGTTGATATTTCTTCCTGTGCGCCAACCTAAACTGTTTCTCAAACATGTTGACGATATTTCTTCCTGTGCGCCAACCTAAACTGCTTCTCAAACATGTTGACGATATTTCTTCCTGTGCGACAACCTAAACTGTTTCTCAAACATGTTGACGATATTTCTTCCTGTGCACCAACCTAAACTGTTCCCCAGACATTTGACGATCCTTTTTCCTACAAAAACCTGCAACCGCGGGGCTACCCGTGGCTCAGCGATCCTGGATCGTCAGATGAAAGACTGCGCAGTTAACAACAATGTCAAAAACTGTTGATCTTAGTTCGTGAACGAGAACATTGTCAAGAAGTGACACTGGCAAGCTAAAATGAATATACCCAGGGGCGTACAACCGGTGCTAACAACAGCTGTTTCACTGGGAAAGATTGTGTTATTATAGACTTTTGTTTTGCAAGAAAGCAACAGAGACAAGCCCACGACAGAAAAAGGTCAGACGACGACTGTAATGAAGTCATGAGAAGCCACAGAGGGTAACAACATGGTCTTGGTTGTTAATAGAAACATTTTGTAAAGCATCAGCTCGCAGTACCGGTCTCAACACAGGAGGAAACGTTCGTGTCAGAAAGTGTTAGTGATAGTTTTAAAAGTTTTTTAGGATTTTTTATAATCTCCGCATTTGTGGAGTATGGCCTTGGTGGAGCCGAGGCAATGCGTAGGAATATAAGGCAGTGTGCGACCCGTGTTCGGTCCTTTTCTGAATGCATGGAGGTGTGGGCTGCTTGGTAAGTAGAGTTCGGATTTTTGGCTCCAGTTGTAGTTCATTTCGACTTGGAGGTTTAAGATGTTTCGAAATAGGAACAAGAGTTTGTTTAGGTTCTAATATATTTATTCCGGCTTTTGCAGGCATCATGTTTGATAGCTGGGCGGCCGCTTTTGAACACCGCATGGCTGAGTGAACTGTAATGTCATGGAGAGCTTGCGCGAGGCTGGACTTTGTAGTTGCGTGTGGTATTTGTACAAGAATTGAATGTCGGAATAATTGAGCGATGGGGAGCATGAGTCTAAGAATGTTGTCGTAAGAATGTTCGAGTGATTGGGAGAGTGTAGGCGTGTGAATTAATTTGTTAGTTGGAACTTGGGAAGTTATTTAATTTGGTTAGGTCAGAGGTTAGGTGAGTTCTAGTTACAGTCAGGGGAAGTAGTTCGTTAGGGAGGTCAGCTAGTTTAGAAATAAGTAATGTTTAGGGTTGGCTAATTTAAGTTAATTGTGAATACCTGTGTGCAAAAATGTATGTTAAATTATGAATGTGAAGTTTAAGTGGTTTTCATACAAGTAAAGTTGGAACTTGTATTTCTTTGAGTCTGTTATAAATGTTGGAGTGACAGCAGACGACTGTTTTGAGGAAGTGAGCTACATGTTGTTGTCGGGTGTGGCGAAAGCGCGAGAGTGAGCCTATTGACAATCACACAGTTATTATAAAAAGTCGTGAGCTGTTAGTGTAGTAAAAACAAGGTAAACCGGCTCGTGACATTAGTGGCGAGCCTGCATTTTTCAATAATTGTGTTGTTGTCATCAGTAGTAGGATGGTCAATGAAACATTCAAACTTTAGGATATGTAGCAACATTTTCTAGATTTATTTTGGGAAAAATAGTAATATTTATATTTTCAAAAGTGTCATTAATTATAGGCCTAGTCATTGTTGTATGAAATTTATTTATACTATAATGTTTTCTAATACATTTTTCTTTTCTATATTTTATTTGCCGTTGACGACTCTCGACCACTGCGAGGGAACGGTCGGAAGGGGTTTAACAGACGCATTCTGGTGTGAGGCTGCTGTCTGATGTGAGCAGTCGTACCAGACGCAAAACTCCGTACTCTTGGTGAGTCACTTCTTGGACTGTTATCAAGGTCGGGCTGTCACGACAGGCAATTTAGTTAAATTTAAAGATATTTAAGAAAATTACTGGGTCTGACTTATATTACACTTGTGGGATATTGTGTAATTGTGAATATGGAAAATGTATTCATTGCTGTACAAAATGAGTTCAGCAGTGTTTTGCTGAAGTTGGAGTAAGCAATATTATATTTGTATTTGCTGAAGTTGGAGTAAGCAATAATATATTTACATTTGTTAAAATGTGAGTCAGTAAAATTTATTTGTCATTGTAAACTGCTAAACATTGGATTCAGCAGTAAAATCAGTGATTTCATTGCTGGAAATACATAGCAAATGTTGTCGTTCTATAATTTTTTTCTTTCCTTTGTAGTGGGGGCTACATTATTCTTCTTCAAATTGAGTTAAAAATTTGTGTACATAAATTTTCATTCATACAGTTGTCAATATTTGGTCTCTGTGGACTTAGATTTTTTTTTTTTTCCAAGAGTACCAATATTGTTTAAATGGCGGGGGTTCCTTTTGACCCGCTAGACCAGCTCGTAGCTAAGTTGGAAAGAGAAGCTGATTTGCTTAAGTTGACCCAAGTAGCGAAAATTAAGCATATTCGTGAAGGCCTGGTAGAGGCTACAGCAAGGTCTGAGAAGAATGAAGCAGAATTTTTAATGCACCACAGATAAATGGAATTGAAGGAAAGGGAGTTGATGTTACAGAATGAAAGAGGAAAGAAAGAACTTGAATTGAAATAAAGAGAATTGGAGTTGCAGGTAACTCTAAAAAATCTGAAAAAAGAGAAATATGCTGAAGATAAAAAACAAGCTGAAGCTTCTGCTCAAGCTCGTACCCGTCCCAAATTCCCTTACTTTGATGACAGACAAGATGATATTGAAAGTTACCTGTTCAGATTTGAACAGCATGCAAAATCTGTAGGATGGAAAAGGGATGATTGGGCATCAATTCTTTCGGGATGTTTGAAGGGAAAGGCTTTGACGTATTATTATGAGCTGTTATCCTCTCAGCCAAATAGAACGTTCAAAGAGTTGAGTGAGCATTTGTTGGAGCGCTTTCAGTGTACAAAGGAAGGATTTCGTGAGAAATTCCGCACTGTTAAGCCAGAACAAAGTGAGACCTTTCCAGTTTTTTTGATAAGTTGCACCGCTTTTTCATGCGATGGATAGACTTGTCAGGAGTTCAAAAATCATTTGAAGGTCTTTTTGATTTGTTGATCACTGAACAATTTCTGTCGTCATGTTCTGCAAAGTTGGTAGCCTTTTTGAAGGAAACTGGTTTTTCAGATGTGAAAGATTTGATTGAGAAGGCTGAAAGGTACAGAGAAGTACATAAGAGTGAAACCTTGGGACGTGAGGAAAAAGTTCACCATTTTGCACACGCTTCTGTGTCAGGGAATCCACCAACCAGTGGTGATTCCAGATATTCTAGAGAAGGATATGGGGGTTACCGTAGCTACGGTGGGTACCCAAGGAAATCTTATGTTTCACATACCAGAGGCTCAGGAAACACTACTTTCCGTGTTGAGAACAGGAAATTAGAACACGGGACAAAATCCAAAGCATTTGTCAACACACAACAGAATGTGCCAGCCAGCACAAGTCCAAAGAAAGGCAGAACATGCTACTGGTGTGGTGACAGTAAGCACCTTCTAAAAGACTGTGACCGAAAACCAATGCTGAAATCACAGATAGGCTCCATCGGGTTGTCTGTACAACATAGCTTGCCCGAGGAAATTCAAACATGTCAGGGTACAGTGAATGGACAGGAAGCTACTGTCATGTTGGATTCAGGTTGCACTACAGTAGGAGTTAGAAAATCATTAGTTTCAAAAGAACAGTATGTGGATGAAACGATCTCCTGTACCATGTTTAGTGGTGAAACTGTTGATTTTCCTGTAGCAGTTGTCAACATTGATTGTCCTAGCTTTTCCGGCAGTGTCAAAGCTTGTGTTGTTGATAAACCTGTGTGTGATGTGATTCTGGGTCGAATACCTGGTTGTACATTTGCTTGTGTTGAAGTTGCAAATGCTGTCACAACAAGAGCACAAGCGACTGACAAACCTTTTCGACCTTTGTTGACTGCCAAAGTTCCACAATTGGACGTTTCAGCTGACAAAGTGACTAATTTACAGAAAGGTGACAGTTCTTTGGAATCATGTTTCCAAAAAGTCGGACAACCACCAGGGAAGAAAGGGACTGAGTGTTTTGTGGTCAGGAATGGCTTATTGTACCGCACAGTGATAGGACAGAAAGGATTGTGCTGGCAACTTGTGGTCCCCAAAGAGTTGCGACCGTCTGTCCTCTTGGCAGCTCATGACGGGCTGTTGGGTGGGCATATGGCCAGCAACAGTACCTACAAAAGAATTGTCCCATATTTTTTCTGGCCAGGGTATCACAGGGAGATTAAGGAATACTGCAGGGCCTGTGATATTTGCCAGAAGACCTTCCCAAAGGGCAAGGTACCGCCAGCTCCTTTGCAATCAGTTCCTGTGATAGAAGAGCCATTC
Organism: Conus ventricosus; assembly: GCA_018398815.1. Taxonomy (NCBI): domain Eukaryota; kingdom Metazoa; phylum Mollusca; class Gastropoda; order Neogastropoda; family Conidae; genus Conus; species Conus ventricosus. The sequence continues at coordinate 13,939 of JAFLJL010019376.1, forward strand.
TCTAGAGTCGTGGTGGATATTGTCGGTCCACTGCCTTTGTCTACTTCAGGTTGCCGATACATTCTCACATGTGTAGACATGGCAACGAGATATCCGGAGGCAGTTCCCCTCGAGACCATTACGACCGAAGCAGTAGCGAACGCTTTGTTTGTGATCTTCTGTCGCACTGGTGTTCCCCATGAAATTTTGTCAGACCAAGGGACACAATTCACCTCAGACATGATGAGAGAATTGTTGAGATTGTTGTGTGTCTCGCAACTTCATTCCACTCCTTACCATCCCCAGACAAATGGATTAGTGGAACGATTTAATGGCACACTGAAGACCATGCTAAGGAAATTGATGATGGACAAACCAAAAGATTGGGATCGTTACCTACCAGGTGCGCTTTTTGCGTACAGGGAGATTCCGCAAGAAGTCACAGATTTTTCTCCTTTCCATTTATTGTATGGCAGAGTACCCAGGGTCCTACCCAACTCTTGTATGAATCATGGACAGGTGATAAACCAGAACACAGTGAACCAATACATGATTATGTACAACACATGAAGACCACTTTGACTGACATGATTGACTTAGCACAAAAGTCGGCGCAGGAAGCTGGTCGTAGACACAAACAGTATAAACTTCAGAAGGGAAGTGACAGAAAACTGTCAATTGGTGATGAGTGTGTTAGTGTTGTTGCCCACTGACACAAACAAAATGTTGTTAAAATGGAAGGGCCCATTTGTTGTACTCAAGAGACATGATGTGAATGATTACCTTATCGACATGAATGGGGTACATAAATTGTTTCACATCAACATTTTGAGAGTACAAAAGGAAGAATGAGGTGGTACTTGCGTCAGTGTCAGTGTTACCTTTATGTGATGAAAATGAAGGTGTACCAGAGACTACTTCCAAAGTGTCTATACAAACAGTTCCCACAGTGCAAACTGAAGGTGTGAAAGAGGTCAAATATGATGTTGCCTTGCCACAGGACAAGAGGCTAGAAATTGAACAGGTCATGGAAAAGCACTCTGAGATGCTTACTGATGTGCCAGGCGTCACTGATTTATGCGAACATCGCATTTCGCTCACAGTATCCAAACCTGTGAATGTTCGGCAGTATCCTCTTCCTTTCGGTTCGGACGACTTGGTCAGAAAAGAAATTGACAAAATGTTACAAATGGATATCATAGAACCATCTTATTCCCCATTTTCATCACCAGTCGTTCTGATCCGGAAGAAGGATGGTACTGTGCGCTTTTGCATTGACATGCGAGAAATCAACAAGGTGACACAGTTTGATTCTGAACCAATTCTAAAAGGCGTTTTGTCCCAGACAAATTAGAGCGGGGACCAAAAAGAAAATAAGACACCCAGTAGGGGTTGTGCGTGCGCAGTTTGCGTGAACAGAAATCGCTCACCTGTTTGGAAGTCGCGGGCTGAAGTTTTAGCTGACACTGTTGACATGTCTTTTGCCTTGTAAAGGTATGTATTGGTTAAGCTTGTGGAGATAGGGAGAGAACAGATAAATGTCTGTTCTACTCCACTTGCTTCACCACCGAGTTTTTGGGCGAAAGTGGCCTAAAAGCCGCCTTTTCCTGTGGCGGAAGAGAGAGAGAGAATCACCGGCACCCCTGACAAAGCCCGTTAAGGTCAAGTTGCCCTCAGAACAGACAGACAGACAGACAGACAGAGAAGAGAGACAGACAGACAGACAGAGAGGCGGGCAGACACAAACACACACACACACACACACACACACACACGCACGCACGTATGCACACACATACAAACACACACACATGCAGAGAGACAGACAGACAGACAGACAGACAGACAGACAGACAGACAGAGACAGATTCACAGAGAGAGAGGCACACACAGACGGACATACATGTTGTCAATTGCGCGCGCGCACACGCAGACACACTCACACACACACACACTCACACACTCACACACACACACACACACACACACACACACACGCACGCACACACACACACACACACACACACACACACCACACATGGGCACAGACAGACACTCATACACGCGCGCGCGCGCGCCTCACGCCTGCTGACAAACTGAGAGGCCAAAAATCAATACTGCCGCCCCGCTGCTCCCCTCACCCCACTCCCTCACGCCGGGCCTGCGCATTACAATATATTTCATCAGCTTTCTCGAAGCTTCTCTGCCGCGCGAGGGCGCTGTCAAAGCGCTCACATGACCAGTTTCCAACACCGGTTTTATCATTCTTCTACTGACTTCCGGACTAGTAGGTCGTTTTTATTGCGCTGTGTATTGGCTTGGTGTGTTATTCTAAAAATGGCTACCCGGTTTACTGAAGAGCAGGCTCTCGCCATTGAACATCACAAGTTTTACCATACTTGCAGTCAGAGTATTTGTTGAAAAAAGAACGGGGTGAAGCATGTTCGTTACGCCGACGGAAGTATGTTG
>JAFLJL010019377.1:5647-19008 GCA_018398815.1 Conus ventricosus
TTGCCCAAAATCAAACCAAACCAACCAACCAAACCAACCAAACAAACAATTGATATAAAAAGGTTTTGGTACGCGGAAGAAAAGACCACAGAAAGAAGAAAGGGGGCGTTCAGCGCACGGAAAAGAAGCTACGGTGAAAACAAAGCAGGAATTCGGTGGAGGCAAAGGTAGTTATGGCAACAACAAAGAAGAAATTTTGTTTACATAAAGACGCAACAGGAAGAACAAAGGGGAACTTTTGCGCATGGAAAAGGAGTCACAGTAAAAAAATAAAGTAGGAATTAGGAGTGCGTAAAATCAGCGAAGGTAACAACAAAGAAGAATTTAGTAGTTATCAAAGTAGCAATGGTAACAAGAAAGAAGACATTTAGTACATAAAAAGAAGACATTTAGTAATATAACAGAAGAAAATTTGGTGCATGTAAAAGAAGACATTAGTACTGTCACGGACGGACAGCCCTCCATCCCGCTTTTAATGTAGTTTGTCAGTTTATTACCAAATTTTTTTTTATGTGTGTGTAAAAGAGGGATGGCAGCTGTGTGCTGTCAACTTTTCAGGGAGAAAAGTCTACCCGTCCGTGCGGTTTGCGTGCATCCTTTGCACCGCATGAACATTGCTTTTTGTGAGATACCAGTATAGTTGTGAAAACCGTGGAGAGCTCACTGAGTCATTGAAGTTATTCCCCTTTGATCGGCAGCTGGCGTTTGGGAAAATTCTTATTTTTTACTCGGATTGGAGCCACGAGTGGAGAGACCACGTTCTCTTTGGCGAGGCATTTCATAACCCGTGACGAAGGCCACTTGTCTGCCTGACGGTGGTAGTCTTAGGGTGAGAGAGGAATCCCAATTCCTGCCCACCAAGTCTTCAACTTGACCCTCTTCGCTGGGGGTGACCAGCTGTCAGCCATCCCATGGTGAAGGGCTGCTGGTGCTGTCGGCTCCGAGGTTCCGGACAGTCTTGTCGCTGAGGATTAGCCTGCCGGGCCCACTTTTTCCCTCCTTTCCACCCGCCGTTCTGGTGAGTTGTTTTCATGCTTCTTGGTTCTCATGTCGCATTCCACAGTGGTATCGGTTGAAAAATTATAAAATTAATATTTTTCATTCAAAATCTGTCATTTTGGTACTGTGCTGGGGCAGTACTACCGGTGTGGAGAATTATTGTGGTTTCAGGCGCGCTGCGAGCGTTAGCCTGATTTATAAATATGGAAGAGCAAGTTTAAAATTTTATTCTAAATGCGCTACGCTGAAGCGGTGACATTTTTCTTGTCAGCGATTTGGTCAGACACAGAGCGTGCCGCGCACGCTTATTTTCCATTTTGGCTAAAATCATTCTTTATTTGTGTGTACTCCGTCAGAGAGAGGAGTATGATAGTTTGGTTCTATAAATATAAAATTATTTATTTTAATTTAAAAAAAAAAGAGAAAAAAACTTCAGGCCGGACGCGGTGTTAATTGAGTTACCGCGCGACTCACTTGGGGTCGGGAAGCGAGCGTTCCTTCGCGGCGTCCCTGGTTGGTTTTCGCTCCGCCTGTTTGTCTATTTGTTTATGTATGTTTTATTTTGTTTATCATTTAATTTACTATTATATTTCCTTTAATGTGAATGTGGTATGGGTGTGTTGTAATTTTATTCTCAAGTCAACACGTCATCTGACTTGTTTTCCTTGTCAGTTTTTATATACCGAGGCCTTCAGATTGAAGGGGTAGTATATATTATGACAAAAATAGTTTCATCAGGTAAACGAATTTGTGTTTTTTAATCAGAGAGAAGAAGAAAAAAAAAAAAAAAAATAATAACAATAATGAAATGTGAAGTAAATAATTAAACTAGGTTCAGTCTTGCGGGTGTAGCCCATTTCGCCAGGTAATAGCCTGCACCTACACCATATTTCAGCTGTACCTAGAATGTGTTCTAATGCCCCTTTTATAGGGCGGGGGTTTGTTTCTTGTTTTCCGTTGGTCGACGGGGTGCCGGTCCAGACGCCGTCTGGATATACATTCCGAGAGCTGTATGAAGAGGAGCCGGACGCTGACCGTGGTACTAAGAGCGAGGCCAGAACGCCCTTCCGGGAGTATCAGCTTCTTTGGGATGCACCTGTTTCCCCTGTTCGGACATGAAAAGACTTTGAGCTAAGTTTATTTCTAGCTGTGTATGGGTGGTGTTTGGTGATGCCTGGCGTGTGGGAGACATTCTGTTTGGCTGTGAGGTTTGTGAGGGTATAGTTGTGAGTATTCATGAATTGTGTAAGTGTGTGAATGTTGATGATATGCTTGTGTGGCTGGGATAGACCCTGTTCCTCCTTCATTTAATTGTTTCTCCCTGTCCTCTCTTCTTTCTTTTTTTTGGGATAGATTAGTGGTTGTTTAAATTTAGTTGTTCCCTGGGCCAGGGTGTGGGGGTCTTTTGTTGGGTTATTTTGTCCTTTAAGTAATCTTCTTTTGGGTGGCTGTCGTCTTCTATTTTCCTTCTTTTCCAATTTTCTCTCTATCCTCCCTCTTCTTGATAGTCGTCCCTTCTCCACTAGGTGTGCATGAGATATTTTCATTAATTATAATAAATTGCTTATTTGGTTTAGGCCTACTGTTTTCCACGAGTGGTTTGAGTGTGTGGTCGGTGAGTGTTGTGCCCTGCCTGTCCCTCTCTCCTCTTCCATCCTCACATCCTTGATACGTGGACCTTGACCGCGACATTTGGGGGCTCGTCCGGGATGTGAAGGTTTGGAATTGAGGAGGGTTGGTCGGGATTATCACAGCACTCTCGACTACTGCTCCAGCCCTCATGGCTGTGTTGTATTAAGCGGGTGGTTGGCTGGGCCGGAGTCCCACCGTGAAGGGGACTCCACGCGGAGCGGAGCGTTTGCGGGGTTGCCGTGACCGGAAAGTCCAGTTCCCGTCCTTGGTCGCCGCACTCTAGCCGCCTCTGCGTCTTCGTTTTTTTTTATTTTCAAAAGTATCGCCGGTGTGTGTAAACTTAATTCTTAACTTTACTGTTATCTTTCAATAGGTAACGGGAGGGTAAAGGGTGGGGAGTGTATTTTGGTTCCATTGTGCAGGTTCTACAGCGTCAGTGTTTGTGCTGACATAGGTTAGACCGTATTTTGCTTGCCTGATTTGCCTGTACCCAAGACTACGACTGAGAGTAGCGCAGGTAAAGTAGGTAGGATCCTGTTGGTTTATTGGTCTAAATTGCGTGCGGAAAACTAGCTGGTAACACCCCTCTGTCCTGTTAAAATACTTAGGTATTTATTTTTCTGGTGATTATTTTTGTTTACACTAGGGTAAGGTTTCTGTATTTGTTTAGTAGTAAAGGAGACTAGCTCCCTTTAGATAGTCTTTTCTCTTCTATCTATTCGCACTCACTAGCCATTTTTTATATTTTTCTTGTTAGTTTAAAATTTACACTCTTTAATGGTGGTGTGTGGGTTGCGAAAAGAAAAGAAATAAAAGTTTTAGTGTGTGTGGATTGAGAGGTGGCTTGGCTGGTCTGTGTTTATCCGTTACGCCACTTCCAACTTACAGTGTCCCCCACCTCCTTACCACTCTCACCGCGGTGTTACAACAGTTTAGGCTTTGCTCGCGTGGGCTTGCCACTGCGCGCCGTAACTGGGTCAGCTTGAAATCTACAGGCTAGGCGTGTTGGTGCAGTGTGTACATATCAAGCCGCGGGGTAGTCAAGCAATCTTTTCGACTTTGCGAAACTGTTCAGTTTGCGTCGTCATCTCGTAGTTTATTCCATCGTGATTTAGTCAGTCCATCCGGCCGTTACTCAATTATCCATTCTTCCCGTTGTTGCGTTTTTCGTGTGTCGTCCGTGTTTTGTATTTATATTGATTTTGCGGCCGTTACATTTGCGTTGGCGTAGCTGAGTAAAATCAATGAGTTTGATGTTTGCTCAGTCAATTGCAACTTGTGATTGAGGATTTGTTTGGTTAGTGTATTGTTCCTACACGAGGGATCAAGAAGGCCTAATCACCTGTCTAGTCTGCTTATTCACAAGTGATTGTTATTGGAAAAGAGGTTTAGGGCGGTATTCCTTCATTTAGGAGTCTGTAGGCTCTATTCTAAGCTTCTGCGTGATTTCCTTCTGGCTTGTCGACTCGCTGTGCGACAGTTGAGGGCTTCATTCAGAGGAGTTTTCTTGGTCAAGAGGGTTTTGGAAGAGTTGTTTCCCTTTTGATCAAAATAGGTATATTAGTGACCGGAGATAGGGTAGTCTCCTGTTCTTTTGGTGACGCGTTTTCATTGTTGCGGTGTTAGGATACTGTTTCTGTAAAGGGTCGTTCGTTCCCTTTACTTGGTGAGATTTTCTATAAACCTTTTGTGTGTGAATCTGTCCGGGGACAGGTGCTTTTCACTTTGTGTTTTGCTTCTGCGTCGGTCTCAGAGGGGTATAGGAATTATCTTCCCTTACCTTGTTGTTGGATTGGCGTTATTGATTTGAAGGCAGGTGTCTTCCATTGACTGGTGTGTTGAGACATAGTGGAAAGATTTGTGGGTTGAAGACCACTTTGTCATAATCTCCATTTTTTGTCATTTTGACTTGTATTTCAACCAAGACTTACTTCCACTTAGCTGTGGGTCAGGTCTGTGCATAACTTTATTGGTTTCAAGTGTTTGGAACTAAGTGACATTCATATCGTAAACCATATTCCTGGAAGCGTTTGCCCGCGTGTTTACTTGAAAACTATTGTGGTAATCACCTTGTGGGAAAATGGCTACTGGCGAGGATCGGCGGTTCACCCGCTCTCAAGTAAAAGGAACAGGGATTGTACCTGGACTAGCTACCCCCGTGTCTCACTACACCTCACGTACAGGAACTGACATTGATACTCACGTGGTGTTCTCTACTGGAGAAGGACAACCACCTGTCACGACGTCTCCGTCAGTCAGTATAACCATACCTTTTGGTTCACCGTCCCCGAGGAGACGACCACTTCCCACCTTCATTTTCCAGTGTTGGTCGACCTATCCCTTTTCCGAGGGAGAACCTAATACGGCCACCGTCACCGTTTCCGCGTCTCCCTGGACCAGTTCCACTGGATCCATTACTTGTGTTGAGGTTTGAGAGAGAAGAGAGGGAGGCGAAGGAAAGAAAAGAAAGAATAGAAAGAGAAGAGAGGGAGGCGAAGGAAAGAAAAGAAAGAATAGAGAGAGAAGAGAAAGAAGCAAAGGAGGAAAGGAGATGGAGAAGGGAGGGTGGAGGAGAGGGAAGCGAAGGAAGAAGGGAGATGGAGGAGAGGGAAGCGAAGGAAAGAAGAGAGAGGGAGGAAAGAAGGTTAGAGAGAGAAGAGAAAGAAGCAAAGGAAGAAAGAAAATGGAAAATGGAGATGGAAATGAAAAGACAAGAACAAGAAGACAAGAAAAGAGAGGAGGGAAGAAACCAAAGAAGAGAGAGTTAGATTTCGAAACTCGTCTTGAGGCTGAGCGAGAAAAAATGCGAGCGGAATTTATCTCGCAATAGAGGATGACAATCTCTCTCAGGGACCGCCACATGCTCGGCATCTGTAGCCGGCACCGTCAGGGTGGAAATATACCCCCACTTGTTCCCCCATGATTCAAATGCCCAGATACAATGATAAGGAGTCTATTGACACTTATATCGAACATTTTGAAGCTGTGGCTCAAGCTTATGAGTTAAACAATGAAAGAAAGGCTCTATATCTAGTGAGCAATCTCACGGGTAAAGCCAAGGAGGCCTTCGTGGATATTCCACCAGGAGCTACATATGACGAGCTGAAAGCTGCTTTGAGAACTAGACTCCACATGACCCCAGAGAGCTACAGGAGGCAGTTTCGATCCATTAAGAAGCTACCTGACGAGACGTTCTAACCCAATTTGGCGAGCGGCTTCGTCGATCCCTCGATATTGGGTGGAAACGTCAGGTTTGGAATTGAGACAATGTATTTTATTGGAGCAGCTCATGAATTCGGTTTCGCCTGATCTACGCTGCAAGTTGGGTGAGGCCCAACCACAGAGTTACGCAGAGGCATTGAGGATAGCTGAGGCCTATGCCGATGCACGACGGTATTATTACCATTCCTCGGCAAGTAACAAGAAACCACAAGGGGAGGATTCGTCTGCCACCGGACAGTCTTCCTCTGCCACCGGACAGTTTTCGTCTCCAGCAAGTGCAGACCACCAAAACCCAAGGGAAGAGGGACAAACCAGGCGCAGAGCCGACAGTGTTTTGTATGTGGTCGCATCGGTCATCTGGCGCGTGTCTGCCCTGACCGTAAAAAACAACCCACAACGCAAGTTAAAGTGGCATATGGGGAGGTGGAAGTGACTACGCCAGCTGCCCTACCCTTTCCCGTCAGTAGTAGCGGTAAACGTTGTCGAGGCCATCAGAGACACGGGCGCTACGGCAGTGTTTGTCGACGAGAAGTTAGTACCTGAGGATGCTCCTCGCGGAAATACCTGCGAAGTCGCGGGGATCGAGTCATCGTTCACTGCCACTCGATCAACGGTGCTTGATAGACCTCTCGACGCCCTACTTCAAGGGGAAAGTATGGGCAGTGGCTTTGAAGCAACCAGCATACTCCCTCCTCATAGGGAACACTGTCTGCAGGGAGGATGGTGGGAGCTTCTCCATATCCACTGAGTTACCTCCGGAGGTGTTCGTCGCCGCCACCACTCGGGCGCAGGCAGAGAGAGAAAAGAGAGTCTTAAAGCCCTTGTTAAAGCCCGTGCCTTCACGCGACCCGGTCAGTTTAGAACCTTCGGCGATCAAGGGACTACAAAGTAAAGACCCCACACTGAACAAGATAAGACAGCTCGTGGGGAAAGTCTACTCGAGAGCGGCCTAATGGAAAGATCAAGTTCGTCCAGCAAAAGGGACTTCTGCACCGGCAGTTCTCTTCAGCCACCACTACGGTCACCCAGTTTGGGCGTACCAGAAGCGCTTCGGCAGACAGTGTTGCGTCTGGGACATGACCCGCCCATGGCCGGGCACCTGGGAACAAGACGCACTCTGGAGAGGATTTCCGCAAGCCCTCTATTGGCCTGGCAGACTCGAGATGTCAGGAGATACTGTCGAACCAGTGATATATGTCAGAGAACCACGCCCAAGGGACGGCATACCAAGGTGCCTCTAGGCACAGTTCCTTTGGAAGAAGAAAATAGGGAAACTTCGCCCTTGAGCTCCATCATCCCATGTGTGGGAACTCAGCTCAGCGAAACAAGAAAGACGTCCAGGTTGCGCAAGACCTACCTGAGGAACATCTGCGCTTGATAAGGAAACTCCTTCATCGTCTCCGAGAGGTGCAACTCGCCGCACGCCCTACTAAGTGCAGGATAGGGAGACAGAGGTGCCGTTTTTGGGACATGTTGTTGGCAAGGGGGACCTTCTGCCAGAGCCGACAAGGTGGGAAGAATCGAGGACGCTCAGCCACCCAAGACTAAGGAGCTCCGTTCATTCCTGGGCTGGTCGGATATTACCGAAAGTTTGTACCTCACTTTGCAGAGACAGCAAAGCCCCTTACCGACAAAACCTCTGCTCGAAAGCCTGAGAATCTGGATTGGAAGGAGGAAGACGTGAAGGCTTTCAGGGAGCTGAAGGACGCTATAATCCAGACAGCCAGTGCCTACAACTTGCAGACCCTGACGCCACTTTCGTGCTTCGCACAGATGCGTCCAGAATTGGGCTCGGGGCTGCTCTACTCCAAGACCAAGGTCGAGGTCTGCTTCCCATAACCTATGCCAGCAAGAAGTTAACGGGAGCAGAATTGAACTACCACACCATTCGAGTTGGAGAGTCTCGCCGTGGTGTGGGCCGTCCGTGCTTCTATCCATATCTCTACGGCAAGGAATTCATTCTAGAGTCTGACCACCATCCCTTGGCCTACCTGCATAAAAAACCGTCCAGTAAGTCGTCGACTGATGGGTTGGGCGGTCGAGCTTCAAAGTCATGCCTTCAGGTTCCGACATATCCTGGGAAGGACAATGTGGAGGCAGACTTCATGAGTCGAATGCATTGAAGATTCTTCCCCTGCACTCTGAAACTTACCAAGGTTTCACCCAGTTTCATTTATGTTAGTTTGACCTCTCTGCATGCTTATAACCAGCGGTGCTGGAAGGCTGCAGGGGACTGTGCCTCGGTGGCACAGGCCTTTTGGGTGGGGGGTGTTGTCACGGACGGACAGCCCTCCATCCCGCTTTTAATGTAGTTTGTCAGTTTATTACCATTTTTTTTTATGTGTGTGTAAAAGAGGGATTGGCAGCTGTGTGCTGTCAACTTTTCAGGGAGAAAGTCTACCCGTCCGTGCGGTTTGCGTGCATCCTTTTGCACCGCATGAACATTGCTTTTTGTGAGATACCAGTATAGTTGTGAAAACCCGTGGAGAGCTCACTGAGTCATTGGAAGTTATTCCCCCTTTGATCGGCAGCTGGCGTTGGGAAAATTCTTATTTTACTCGGATTGGAGCCACGAGTGGAGAGACCACGTTCTCTTTGGCGAGGCATTTCATAACCCGTGACGAAGGCCCCTTGTCTGCCCGACGGTGGTTGTCTTAGGGTGAGAGAGGAATCCCTATTCCTGCCACCAAGTCTTCAACTTGACCCTCTTCGCTGGGGGGTGACCAGCTGTCAGCCATCCCATGGTGAAGGGCTGCTGGTGCTGTCGGCTCCGAGGTTCCGGACAGTCTTGTCGCTGAGGATTAGCCTGCCGGGCCCACTTTTCCCCTCCTTTCCACCCGCCGTTCTGGTGAGTTGTTTTCATGCTTCTTGGTTCTCATGTCGCATTCCACAGTGGTATCGGTTGTAAATTATAAAATTAATATTTTCATTCAAAATCTGTCATTTTGGTACTGTGCTGGGGCAGTACTACCGGTGTGGAGAATTATTGTGGTTTCAGGCGCGCTGCGAGCGTTAGCCTGATTTATAAATATGGAAGAGCAAGTTTAAAATTTTATTCTAAATGCGTACGCTTTAAGCGGTGACATTTTCTTGTCAGCGATTTGGTCAGACACGAGCGTGCCGCGCACGCTTATTTTCCATTTTGGCTGAATCATTCTTTATTTGTGTGTACTCCGTCAGAGAGAGGAGTATGATAGTTTGGTTCTATAAATATAAAATTATTTATTTTAATTTAAAAAAAAAAGAGAAAAAACTTCAGGCCGGACGCGGTGTTGATTGAGTTAACGCGCGACTCACTTGGGTCGGGAAGCGAGCGTTCCTTCGCGGCGCCCCTGGTTGGTTTCGCTCCGCCTGTTTGTCTATTTGTTTATGTATTGTTTCATTTTGTTTTCATTTATTTTACTAAATTTTATTTCCTTTAATGTGAATGTGGTATGGGTGTGTTGTAATTTTATTCTCAAGTCAACACGTCATCTGACTTGTTTTCCTTGTCAGTTTTTATATACCCGAGGCCTTCAGATTGAAGGGGTAGTATAATTATGACAAAAATAGTTTCATCAGGTAAACGAATTTGTGTTTTTTTAATCAAAAGAGAAGAAAAAAAAAAAAAAAAAAAAAAATAATAACAATAATGAAATGTGAAGTAAATAATTAAACTAGGTTCAGTCTTGCGGGTGTAGCCCATTTCGCCAGGTAATAGCCTGCACCTACACCATATTTCAGCTGTACCTAGAATGTGTTCTAATGCCCCTTTTATAGGGCGGGGGTTTGTTTTGTTTTCCGTTTGGGCGACGGGGTGCCGGGCCAGACGCCGTCTGGATTTTACATTCCGAGAGCTGTATGAAGAGGAGCCGGACGCTGACCGTGGTACTAAGAGCGAGGCCAGAACGCCCTTCCTGAGTATCAGCTTCTTTGGGATGCACCTGTGTTCCCTGTTCGGACATGAAAAGACTTTGAGCTAAGTTTATTTCTAGCTGTGTATGGGTGGTGTTTGGTGATGCCTGGCGTGTGGGAGACATTCTGTTTGGCTGTGAGGTTTGTGGGGTATATGTGGTGAGTATTCATGAATTGTGTAAGTGTGTGAATGTTGATGAATATGCTTGTGTGGCTGGATAGACCTGTTCCTCCTTCATTTAATTGTTTCTCCCCTGTCCTCTCTTCTTTCTTTATTTTGGGATAGATTAGTGGTTGTTTTTAAAATTTTGTTGTTCCTGGGCCAGGGTGTGGGGTCTTTTGTTGGGTTATTTTGTCCATTAAGTAATCTTCTTTAGGTGGCTGTCGTCTTCTATTTTCTTCTTTTCCAATTTATCTCTCTATCCTCCTCTTCTTGATAGTCGTCCCTTCTCCACTAGGTGTGCATGAGATATTTTCATTAATTTAATAAATTGCTTATTTGGTTTACTGTTTTCCACGAGTGGTTTGAGTGTGTGGTCGGTGAGTGTTGTGCCCTGCCTGTCCCTCTCTCCTCTTCCATCCTCACATCCTTGATACGTGGACCTTGACCGCGACAAGTACATATAAAAGTAGCAATGGTGACAAGAAAGAAGACATTTAGTACATATAAAAGAAGACATTTAGTACATATAACAGAAAGACATTTAGTACATATAACAGAAGACATTTGGTGCATGTAAGAGAACACGTTTAGTACAATTAAAAGTAGCAATGGTCACAACAAAGAAGACATTTTATGCATATAAAAGAAAACATTTAGTACATATTAAAGAAGCGACAGGAAGAATGTAGGTAAAATTTTGCGGAAGAAATTAAAAACTACGGGGGAAAAATAAACCAAAGTATACTGACTTCCATAAAAAAACGCGAAAGCAAAACAAGCTGAAGGTTAGGGGCGAATTTTATTGGTCACAGTTGTACAGAGTGGAAGCGAGAATTCAACGTGATTTGATTCATTACACCGGTAATGTGTGAAAATGTCATCAGCAATATGTCTTTGTGTGGAAAATCCAAGGTCACGTGACAAACCAGCTTGAAGTCCTAATACCGTGTGTGGCCACCATTTGCGTTGACAACTGCTTGACACCTGAGGCTCATTGAGTGGACCAGGTGGTTGATGCGTCCCTTGGCACACCAGCCCACACATGGACGATGGCCTGGTGAAGTTGAGCCGCTGTTGCTGGTCGTGGACGCAGGAGGTCCAACCGTCTGCCAAGTTCATCCCAAAAATGTTCAATTGGGTTTAAATCGGGACTGAGGGCTGGCCAGGGCAGCACATTGACGTTGTTATGCTGAAGAAATTGCTGGGTGGCCCTGGCTGTGTGTGGTCTTGCATTGTCCTGTTGGAATGTCCAGTTTGGGTGTTGCGCAAAAAAAGGAACGACATGGGGTCTGAGCACCTGGTGGATGTAGCGCTGTGCATTGACACCCTGTCCGCGACCAGGACCAATGTTCTGAAAGATGACTGGTCCTATGGCGTGGTTAATGCCAATTGCACCCCATATCATAACGTTCGGGCCTCCCCAGGGGTTCCGCTCTACACAACAGGAGTCAGTATAGTGTTCACCAGGTCGACGCCATATTCTGACACGACCGTCAGCCATGTCAATACAAAAACGGCTCTCATCTGAGAACAGTATGCGTCCCCACTCCTGCCTGCGCCAGTTGATTCGGGCTTGTGCCACTGCAGCCTGTCCTACTGGTGTCTTGGTGTCAGTACCGGACCTCTGTGAGGACGCCTACATGCCAGCCCGTTCTCATGAAGACGCCGCCACACAGTGTTGAGGCTGATTCGTTGCTGGAGATTCCAGGCACCTGTCGAGCAGTGTCAGCGGCTGTTTGCCGCCTGTCCTGCAGATGGGTTCGAACAAAATGGCGATCCTCTCTTGGTGTGGTGACCCGAGGACGGCCTGGCGGGGACGATCATCAGTGGTACCAGTGACTCGCATGCGGTGCTGCAGACGATAGATGGTTGAGTGTGGACGTTAAAGATGTTGGCGACCTGCCTGGCATCCACACCAGCTCAGATGGCCTAGGGCACGATTGCGTTCCTCTGCTCGTAGTCTTGGCATCTCTGTAGCGCTCAGACGACAAGTCGTTATCTGAACCTTGTAGCGCGGCTTTATAAAGGCTGCATGCCTGCGTACTTGTCGCTGGTTAACTTTGCTCTGCATGGTGTGCACGTGCCTCACATGCAGCAACCAGTTTGCCATTTTTGTTGACCCTCCAATGCCGGGAATGATGTGTTGCTCACACAATTTTTTTACTTGGACCCAACAACTTGCCACAATGGTTCAATATTGTATATTCACCCCTTTTCACCCGAAAAGCCTTTCAATTTTTCGCGTTTTTTATGGAAGTCAGTATAGAAATTCGACGTACGTAACAGTAGCCATGCTAACAACAAAGAAGGATATTCGGAGTCGGTAAAAGTAGCTATAGTAAACAAACAAACAAAGTTAAAAACAGAGAGAAAATGAAGCGTAAGGAAAAGAAGTGACGGTACAAAGTAGGAAGACGGCAGGAAGAACTGTCATAGTCAATATGAAGTTCACACTTCGGAAACTATCGTAGTGCCCGAGACGTAGGTCGTTAACGTGACTGTCTCTACAGCGTATGCACGCACCACCACTCCACCCCACGAGGATGGCATCATCTTCCAGCGGCCAACACCACTCATACCTGCTGAACGATATTAGCATAGAAATGTTTGCAGGGGGTAAGGAAAAGGAGCGAGTGAGGGTGGGGTGGGGGTAGTTTGAATTAACTTTTTGCAAGTTGGAGAGATCATTTTAAAGTAGTGTCCCTTGAGCACCCCCCCCCCCCCGGCCCTCCACTCCTCCCCACAAGAAAAGAAGTTTTCAGGGGCAAGGAATTGGGTGTGTGGGGTAGGGGGGGGGGGGGTAATGTGAATTAATATTTTGCAAGTTGGGGAGATTATTTTGGAGTAGTGTCCTTCAGCCCCTTCCCACTCCTCCCCAGGAAAGAAAAAAGAAGCTTCTTAAAGTGCTGGTAAAATGTCCATATGTTTTGCTGTTACTAAGGCTAAATCTGATTTATGCAAATCAGTTCAAAAGGTCAAAACAAAGCCTGTGGATTGTTGTTTAGAACGCAAAGAGACAGTACGCAGTGCATTTCGCTTGGGTGGCCAATTACGTATGCTTGCAAGAGTTCTACCCATAAAAATAAGGTTTACAGTATATGTGTATGTAGTACACACGCACGCACGCACGCACGCACGCACGCACGCACGCACGCACGCACGCACGCACGCACGCACGCACACACGCACACACGCACAACACACACACACACACACACACACACACACACACACACACTATACGTAGGGCTGAAAGTTCTACGGTAAAGTTTTCAGCGCAGTAGCATTTACCACGTGTTACACCGCAGCAACATTTTCAGAGGACACATGGAACTACATGACCAGAGTGCAAGTCACAGTACTTGAAAACTTACAGAGCTTGACAGTTCTCGCTTGGTGAATGTGATTCCATATGCTCGTGATTAATCACTAGCTTATACGAGAGTATGGA
>JAFLJL010019378.1:3764-29538 GCA_018398815.1 Conus ventricosus
TTTGTGTGTTGGTGTGTTGGTGTGTTTGTGAGTGTGTATGGTGTGGTTCCAAAGCCTGACACAATTCCCCCCCCCCCCCCCCCCCCATCCCCGTAAATAAAGCAGCAATAAAGCAAGCTTATTACCTCCTGACGGTAACCAATAGCATCAAGCCCCAGCAAACCCGACACTGAAGACCTGATCAGAAACACATGCAACCGGACCAAGCGCTACAGAATTTAGGAACTAAGCAAGAACCGAGGTTAACGTAAATGTTTAGTGTCAGTCTTCATGACGGTATTTAGGTGTTTTTTTTAATTTTTTTAATTGTCTGAATGTTGTTCATCTTGCCTGAAGAAGACCTATGAGGTCGAAACGCGTCGTGTTTCATCTTGTAATTTGTTCCTTTTGTCTGGTCGATGAGGTCAAAACACGTCGTGTTTCATCTTGTAATTTGTTCCTTTTGTCTGGTCGATGAGGTCAAACACGTCGTGTTTCGTCTTGCCTGAAGAAGACTGATGAGGTCAAAACACGTCGTGTTTCGTCTTGTGATTTGTTCCTTTTGTCTGGTCGATGAGGTCGAAACACGTCGTGTTTCGTCTTGCCTGATGAAGACCTATGAGGTCAAAACGCGTCGTGTTTTCTCTTGTGATTTGTTCCTTTTGTCTGGTCGATGAGGTCGAAACACGTCGTGTTTCGTCTTGCCTGAAGAAGACCTATGAGGTCGAAACACGTCGTGTTTCGTCTTGCCTGAAGAAGACCTATGAGGTCGAAAACACGTCGTGTTTCGTCTTGCCTGAAGAAGACCTATGAGGTCAAAACGTGTCGTGTTTTGTCTTGTGATTTGTTCCTTTTGTCTGGTCGATTGACTGCAGTTTTTCTTTAAAACATTCATGTGTAATTTGTTCCTTTTGTCTGGTCGATTGACTAGTTTTTCTGTAAAACATTCAATTCAATTTCTGCCTGCAGTCCCCTCACTTTGAAACTGACACCATTGTGATTCAGAAAGCAAAACAGGTTCTTACATGTAACTTGTAGCTATCAGACACCATTGTGATTCAGAAAGCAAAACAGGTTCTTACATGTCACTTGTAGCTATCAGACACCATTGTGATTCAGAAAGCAAAACAGGTTCTTACATGTCACTTGTAGCTATCAGACACCATTGTGATTCAGAAAGCAAAACAGGTTCTTACATGTCACTTGTAGCCATCAGACACCATTGTGATTCAGAAAGCAAAACAGGTTCTTACATGTAACTTGTAGCTATCAGACACCATTACATCTTTTTGTTCATTATCCGTTTGAATTTTTCCTCATTCTGAAGATGCTTCCAGCCCTCACTTACTCAGACAATCTTTAAAGGTAGAGACAGACGAGCAGGGCACCCAAAGCGACTCACGGCGTTCACGATGTTGATCTTCGGTGGGTAGAGAGTGCGGATTGGAAGTAGGGGCCCGGGGGGTAGCTGCTCCACGGTGCGAGCG
The DNA here is from genome assembly GCA_018398815.1 of Conus ventricosus. Taxonomy (NCBI): domain Eukaryota; kingdom Metazoa; phylum Mollusca; class Gastropoda; order Neogastropoda; family Conidae; genus Conus; species Conus ventricosus. Next base: position 5,231 of record JAFLJL010019378.1, read on the forward strand.
GGTTTCTATCAGTTTGCCTCGTACGCACCAGGCACGTCAACAGTTGTGGAACCTATCAACCATTGCAACACGTGTCGTTCAACTCCTGTTATCCTTCGGGCCTGCTAATCTGTCAACTGTCACCCTGTCAACCCAAAACCAACTGTATCCTTCTGCCTGCTGTTTGTCATACTGTCACCCTGTCAACCCAAACTTTACCTGTACCCTTCGCTGCTGTTCTGTATACTGTCAACACCCAACCTGTATCCTTTGCCTGCTGTATCTGTCATTACTGTCACCTGTCAACCCCCACCACATGTACCTTCTGCCTGCTGTATCTGTCTACTGTCAACCCCACCCACACCTGTATCCTTTGCCTGCTGTATCTGTCATACTGTCACCTGTCAAACCCCCCAACCTGTATCCCTCTCGCCTGTGTATCTGTCATACTGTCAACCCTCACCAACCTGTATCCTTCTGCTGCTGTTGTATACTGTCAACCCCTACCATACCTGTACCCTTCTGTCTGCTTTTATGTCATACTGTCAACCCCTACCAAAACCTGTATCCTTCTGCTGCTGTACCGTCATACTGTAAACACCCACCCCTGTATCCTTCTGCCTGCTGTATGTCTTACTTCAACCCTACCATACCTGTATCCTTCTGCCTGCTGTATGTCACCTGTCAACCCCAACCAACCTGTATCCTTCTGCCTGCTGTATCTGTCATACTGAACCCTGTCAACCCTAGTAGAAAACAAAGTTGATTCACCCCGACACAATCATCTCTGGAAGCAAATCAGGAGCTTGCAACCTACCTGAATGCTGCGTTAACCAATGCTTAAAAATTCTGATGTGCCGATGTAATGCATACCCATGAATCAATCTAGTCCCAGGAAAGTGCTGCACTTAAAAGTGGGATAAAAATGAAAATTAGACACAGACGAATACACACATACAAAAAAGTAAACAAAATAACAAACAAAACCCTAGGAAACAACGGGCGGAAAAGGGTTCCAGGCGCATGACCATGGAAGCCACTGGATGGCTGGGATACCGACACAGTACTTGTCGACACAGTGAGCCAGCCGCAGCTCGGCGTCGTCATAGGTCAGCATCCAGAGCACCTTGGCCAAGTACTTGCGCGACTTGCCCTCGTTCTGGTGGCGGCAGGCATGGAGGTAGCAGGTCAGAGCGTACTCCCATGTGACATTTGCCTGGCGGTAACAAGAGTCTTATGGGTGAAAACATCTGTGTTGCAAGTAATTATTATTTTTCAAAGACTTTTGTTGCCAGTCACAGCTGTAATTATGTCTCAACATTTCTTCAGCAATGTGAAGTAATTAAGGGTTTTCTCATTTACTGTTCCTGGATCTAGGAAATTAAAAGCAACTATTCATTATCTATGTCTTATTATTCTCAATATTGAAACATTCATTTTTCTTATTTATTTGGCAAAAGACAAAACAAACTACACAAAGGCAATAACAAAGTTCAAGGATGCTTGATTGTAATCTTCAAGGACTTTTAGGTCCTTGAAACATGGGTTTCAAACCTCAAGGACTTTCAAGGACCTTTCATCAAGGACCAGACCAACTCTGTATCCAAAAGCTGCTTCTGCTTTTTAATCTTCCTGCAAATTTTCTGTAAGAATTTTGTTGTTTGTTCATTTTAAAAACAACTCTTTTATTTGTGGTGAACATTGCACAAATACTTTCAAATGTTACAGGTCAGTGAAAGCTGACACAAAAAATTTGTGCATGCACTAGCACATGACAAAAGACAGAATCAGATAAAAGACAAAAAGAGCAAGAACAATAGCTACCTACAGAATAGAGACAGAAAGAGCAAGAACAATAGCTACTACAGAATAAGAGACAGAAAGAGCAAGAACAATAGCTACCTACAGAATAAGAGACGGAAAGAGCAAGAACAACAGCTGCCTACAGGATTAGAGACGGAAAGAGCAAGAACAACAGCTACCTACAGGATAAGACGGAAAGAGCAAGAACAATAGCTACCTACAGAATAAGAGACGGAAAGAGCAAGGACAATAGCTACCTACAGAATAAGAGACGGAAAAGAGCAAGAACAACAGCTACCTACAGAATAAGAGACGGAAAGAGCAAGAACAACAGCTACCTACAGAATAAGAGACGGAAAGAGCAAGAACAATAGCTACCTACAGAATAAGAGACGGAAAGAGCAAGAACAACAGCTACCTACAGAATAAGAGACGGAAAAGAGCAAGAACAACAGCATACCTACAGAATAAGAGACGGAAAGAGCAAGAACAATAGCTACCTACAGAATAAGAGACGGAAAGAGCAAGAACAACAGTACCTACAGGATAAGAGAGAAAGAGCAAAAACAACAGCTACCTACAGAATAAGAGACGGAAAGAGCAAGAGAAACAACAGCTACCTACAGGATAAGAGACGGAAAGAGCAAGAACAACAGCTACCTACAGGATAAGAGACAGAAAGAGTAAGAACAATAGCTACCTACAGAATAAGAGACAGAAAGGCAAAAAAGACATGCAAACTACACAGACACACACAGAGAAAGACATAAAAGTACTGAAAAAAAAGGAGAGAAGGAAGGATGCATGCTTGCACATGAGAGAGAGAGAGAGAGAGAGAGAGAGAGAGAGAGAGAGAGAGAGAGAGAGAGAGAGAGAGAGAGACACAGATGGAAGGCTGAGGGTGGGGAGATGGCGAGGTTGATAATTTACTGGTTCTTCGTCTGACTATTACAGACATGTGTGAACATTCTGCAATACATGTGTAACCTGATATGGGTACAGAGTTCTGGTGTGCGGTGTGTTACTGTTTTCATCTTTCTGACCTGTCCATTGGCCAGCCTCAGGATATACACAAATGGCGTCATCAGGCGCACACTTCCTCAAAACTAACAACACACCGGCTGATCAAATCTATGTAAGACTAAATAAGACAGGGCAAGAGGCAGACTGGATCAGATCAAATCAAATCAAATCAAATCATGTTGCTTTCAGCCCTGTTGACCACAAAAGCCATATCAGGGCTAAGACACTATAACAAAAAAACAATCAACCAGCCAAACAAACAAACAAAAAACAATCAACCAGCCAAACAAACAAACAAAAAACAATCAACCAGCCAAACAAACAAAGTGAGAAAATTAAAAGACAAAGTTGAAATTCAATACCAGTCATATATTTACAACAAAGTTGAAATTCAATACCAGTCATCTATTTCAACAAAAGTTGAAATTCAATACCAGTCATCTATTTACAACAAAGTTGAAATTCAATACCAGTCATCTATTTACAACAAAGTTGAAATTCAATACCAGTCATCTATTTACAACAAGTTGAAATTCAATACCAGTCATCTATTTACAACAAAGTTGAAATTCAATACCAGTCATCTATTTACAACAAAGTTGAAATTCAATACCAGTCATCATTTACAACAAAGTTGAATTCAATACCAGTCATCTATTTACAACAAAGTTGAAATTCAATACCAGTCATCTATTTACAACTCTGGAGGTCTGCCCTGACAGGATCGGTCTAGGTGGGAGTGAAGGAGTGACTGACCTCACACGCCGCAAGAGACCACACAATAAGATTACGATACAACACCCATTTATTCACACCAACATACAGTCATAAATAAGCATTCCAACACACACAAAAAGCACAATCACAATCAAGCATTCCACACCAAAAACAGCAAAATTTATAAAAAAAATTTTCACCATACGACTACCCCAATCCAATCAAAACATTCAACACATTGGCATTACTTTTCAAAAAATAAAATTTCCACTCCACCCCTTCCCACACCAGGAGTGCCTCCCACCCCTCCTCTCCAAAGTCTTAGGACACCCTGTGCATAGGTGCCCAAAGGGTCGGTTTTAAAAAGAGTCTTCAAGGCCGCATTTGAAAAGCCAAGCAGAAGTGAAGAGGGCCCTGGGGGGGAAACGGGGCGTTGTTATGGAGGTCCTGGAGGGGGATCAGGGCCGGCCAGTAAACCCGGGGGCTTTTTCCACCGCTTCCCGCCCAGAGCGTGGCTCAACCCGCGTGGGCACCAACCAGTCCGCGGCCCCAAACCAGAGGGGCCTCAACCAGCACGGGGCACCAACCAGCCGCGGTTCCCAACCCAGAGGGGGCCTCACCAAGGGCCCCAAACCCAGCCGACCCCGGGTTGAACCCCCCCCGGGGGGGGGGGAAAACGTAGTGGGGGAGGAAAAAGGGGGGGGAGGAAGAAGAAGGGGACTGAACCCCGCCGCATAAAATTGACCCATCTGTAAACCCTAAAGCAATGCTGATGGGCGAGGGGAGGTCTACTAAATCCTAAACCACCAACAGACGGAGCAAAACACAGTAAACCAATCAAATCAGGACTGTTCTTTAAAAGTTTTCACACAAGCAGGTAAAAATGCATTAAATAAACGGGCAAAAAAACCAAATATGAATTACTCACTCTTTACTCACTTTAACTTTCCTTTCTTGGGAAATAAACCAACACAGCGCCCATCGCTTTATAACTGCCACCACATTTGCAAATAATAATTAAATGGCATAATTTGTCACTTTTTTGCCACTTTACAATCTCTAACCCGCATCCAACGCATTAAATGCGTACGCACGCTCGCAACATAAAATCTTTCCCCTTTGCACACACAAACGCGTGGCCGAAGGATAAGAGTCCGGTGAAATGTGCGGGGCGGACGGCAGACAAAGCAAGTCCCAAACCTGAATCACCGGGGTTCTCTCCCCCCCCCCAAAAATTACCGCCCCACCAATGCAAAACAGGAGAAAAAATTTTGGTATAATTTAGAAGGGCCGGGTTTAAAGTTGAATTAACCAGGAAAAAGGGTTCAAAAAATATTTTTTCATTTTGCAAACAAAGAAAATTGCGCAAAAGAGAAGAATAACCCGGCTAAAAAAAACAACCCAAAAAAACAAACCACGAAACTGTGCTTACCATTACCTGGGTGCCCCGAAGGGCGGGTCAAACGACTCTCCCCCTGCCTCTGTCCATCGAGAGGACGGCCGGGTGCAGAAAAAAAAAGAAGTGATGTCCCCTCCCTACGGGCCGACTGTAGGAATTGAAGATACCGACTGTACCTTCGACGATAGGGTGAAAAACCAAGACCGGAGCAGGCGCTCCCAGAGACTTCTTCGCTCGAGTGAAGACTAACCTCCCTCACGATGGCGGCCAACGCCCCCTACGTCCAGAGTGACATACTTCAACTAAAAAAAAATGAAGCAGTGGACGGGTAAAAAGGGCGCAGAGGCCGATAACGGCCCAGTAAAAGAAAAAGATCCCCCACCCGTAACGCGGATGAATGCCGGGCGTGAATTAGAGAGAAGAGAGAGAAAGTAAACCTAACCGAGCAAAAACCACGCCAAAGGTGAAAAACCACACCCAAAAGCCAAAAAAGGGGGTAAAAACCCAACAACAACAAAATAAAAAAAAGAATAATTCCCCCCCACCCCCGGTTGGGTCAAAACGTGTGGGCCCTCGGAAAAACTCGTGACAAACCCCCCTTCTAAAAGCTTGTTCTCTGGATACGTGCTCCTTGAACCTTGCGCAGTCAAATCAAAACCCAAGGGGCCCCGAACCCAACTTCTGTGACGACGGATACGATAAACCCAAATAAAAAACTTCCCATAGAATCACACAGGGAAATACATAATACTTAATTTACAACAACAAAGCGAACTTCCCCCCTGAAGTAAAAACCCAAACCAATTGGTGATTCACTACCGTTACATCATAAATGAAAACTTTTCCAACCTGATACAGAGCCCAAAAAGGTTAGACCCTGGGGGGGGGAAAAGTGCCCCCTTGACTGATTTTCCAAAGTCTGACTACAGCTCGGAAAGAAAGTCGGCATCCGTATTACGGGGAACCCCTTGATATAGGGAAAGTGAACGCATGCTCTGCTTCCCATGCCAACTATGGCGAGACGACGGCCATTGGCCCAGGCACGGGAGAGGATGATGATCGCCCTCCATACAAACTTCCGGCGTACTTCTTTTGGGCAACCCCAGTGCGCGTCCAAATCTGCGGAGACTCAGCAATATTGGGGTTTTCGATAGTCCTAAGGGGGGGACCCCGGGGCTGGAGCGCATAGTTTTACGCACCAAAATGTAGGGGTGACCCGTTTGGGAGGTGGTTAAGGGGTCCCACCAGGTCGACACCGACCTTGCAAATGGCCCCCCAAAACCAGAGGCACTGCCCTGGGGGAACACGCTTAAAGCGCCCTTAGGTTTTTGTCCTTTGGCAACATAAAAACCGGCAGTACTGCCTAACCTGGGAGGGTTATTCCCGCCAAAAGAAATCCGTCTTCCCTCGCTCGAGATCCGTTTTGAGCCCAATGCCCTGCCTGGGTAAATCAGGGCCCCCGGGGCCGGGAGAACAATTCCCTAATTTTTGGGGGACGACTGCTGTTGGGGCACACGTTTCCCGAGTAAAAAACCCAAAAAAGGGGGACCCCCCTTGGGGAGTTTAAAGTCCCTTGGCGAGTCGGCGATGAGCGGACGACCCACCATTGTTGTGGCGTTGGCATCCGAGTCCGGCCCCTAAAGCAACAATGGAAGCAGGTGGCACTCGCAAGAACCTCGTCAGAGATGGGTGAAAAAAGGGACCAATTCTGCCCGTTCTTATTTGGGGTGGGTGACCCCCACACCCCCTGGGGGGAGCCGGGAAACGGACTGACTGGTTTGCAAAGGTGATGTACCCCCTATGATAAGGGAATAAAAGAGGTCGCTCCCCGCGATGGCCCAAAATTCGCAAAAGTAGGGGGGGAGAAGAAAAATACTAAAGGCGGGTGGGGGAAAACCACCCCCAACCCGCACACATTAACTGGGCCCCCCGCGGCCCCTTAGGGGAAACTAAATCCTTTTTCCCAAAGAGTGGATGCTCCCGAATCCTGAGGGTCCCCAAGTGAACCAACAACAGAAAGAAACCTGGACACTCGTCCCACCAAAAGTTGGATGGACCCCACGTTCCCTGGGCCGAGATGCTAAAAGGGATCCCCCATACTCCCACGGTCTGGGGCAATCCTTCCTGATGGGCCAGGACGCCACAAAGAAAACAAAAACCGGGGTGCTGAAACCCCCGATGAACCCCTGCCTTTTTTCCCCTCCTAGGGTTTGTGGCGCCTTATTGCCACTAATCTGTGGGGGGCTTCCGCCCGTATTGGGGATGCCATAAGCCGCGAGTTCAGCAAACACCTCAGGGTATGAATCCCCGCCGAAAACTGAGGTGCTGTCTCGCCACCGGGTCCTAAACCCGGGGGAACAGTGTTGGTGAGCTTTCTTTTGGGATCAACCTCAGCCCAACTTAGCAACTGACCCCAGTCCCCTAGCGTTTTGCGCGCCTATCACCAAACTGCACGGGGTTGTCGTTATTTTTTTTCTGGACCTAAACTTCCTCCTGTACTCCTGGGTAAAGTGGAACGTTTAAGCAGAGCCAATGCATGTCTGCATAGACCCCTTTTTTTAGGGAGCCACCTCCCTTGCAGCCCAGAAACCCCAAAAAAAAGGGTTTCATAGCTTTTTTTTTCCCCCAAGAAAATTTTTTGAATAGCAACCTTGTAAAAAATGCTCAAAGAACATATCAATGCCCTCACAGTTGAACTCGGAAAGTTTAATTTTGGGGCCCTTTACTCAATCGTTTTTGCCTGTCGTAAACCCCCCTGATTTCGATGCGGGAGACCGCGAAAGAATTTGTTCCATTCCCCCCTACGCGGCTCCTGTCGGCACCCTTTCCCCACGTGATCAAACCTCCCGAGGGGGGGGGCATTTCCACCGTGCTTCTGTCTAGCGCCTCCTCCTCGCTGTGTTTCCCTGCTAGCAGCCCCCTTCCTGCCAGAATAGCCTTTCCTATGCAGAATTTCCTGTCATTTCCCCTCCTGCGCAAAGCCTCCATCTGTCCCTTCCCTACGGACCCTTGCTCTTCCCACTAGGGTTCCTCCCGAAAACCTCCTCTTGCGCTTTTCCCCTAGCAGGGCCCCCGCCTACGCCTTTTCACTACACTGCCGCTCCAAAAAACAAAAGGCAGAGGTGTACCTGAGCGGGTTCACCACCCCCGCCCGGGGTGCCCCTCTGCCCCGTCCCTTGGGTCTCGCTTTCCATGGGAAAAAGTCTCCCGGGGCATACTCCTTACGGGGGGAAGTAGGGAGAAGAGGGCTTGGTTTCTGTGAAAAACAGAACCCCAGTTTTTTCACTTTTTTGACGCTTCCGAGCGGAAGTGCCAGTGGGGGTCTAAAGGGAAATCCCTTAGCAAGGGGGATAAAAGTACTCACTGGATATCTGTAAGACGGAAAATAGAAGTTACTGTAGTGAAGTACTGGTACAATAGTAGGGATACTTTTTTGAATACCTTTCTTCTTCGCGCAGGTCGCCACCCACCAGCACGGACGTTCCCATGACAAAAAAACCTACGGTTTTCAATACGGGGAAAAGCGATTCCACTTGAAAACAAATTTTTTAGGGGTGTTGTAATGTGTGTATGTGGTTGTCTGGTGGGGGACAAGTTCGGCTGCTCCCCTTGGCACCCGCGCTCCACAGCACGGCAACAGTGCGGGGGGCTACCGAAAAAAAAAAAAAAAAAAAAAATGTGGGGCTCCCCCCCTTTGGGCAAACCGCGCTCCACAGCACGAGCAAACAGTGGGGGGGGGGCCCTGGCGGAAAAAAAAACAAACTGGCAGACGGAATGGGAGAGAGGAAAAAAAAGAGACACTAACCCCCGTAAAACCCCCCGACTAAATTCCCAAAAAAAAACAAAAAAAAAAAACTGGCTAACTACAAAACGGAATGGCAGATGAGCGGCAAAAAAAAAGGGGCAAGCTTCGGTCGTACTGCTAAGGCACCCGGGGGAAGGAGATGTCTGGTCGCGGTCGACTCCCCCTGGTTCCACTCGACTCCCGAGTCACACCGGATTTTCCTTCAGGCCCCCAAAAGAGACCCCCCTTCACGCTAAGCCCACCCAGCAACCCCCACAAACAAAACACAAAATAAACTAAACGTATACAAACAGACAGAACTAAAAGGACTCTGCGAAACGAGGAGAGACAGTCGGGCCCCTTCCCCCCCGGGGACGAGCCCCACAATTGTCACGACCGACCCTGAGAGGTTGCCATGACAGGTGGTCTAGTGGATGAAGGGATTGACTGACCTCCATCCCCGCAAGAGACCACACAATAAAGATTAATAAACACCCCTTTTTTCAAAACCAACATACAGTCATAAATAAGCATTCCAACAAAACCAACATGCACAATACAATAAAGCTTCCAACACACAAACATGCACAATTATAATAAACATTTCCACATACGACGTAACATCACCAATAACAACATTTCAACACATATGGCATTACATAATCAAAAATAAACTTTTCCAGCATCCACCCCTTCCACACCATGGAGTGCCTCCACACCCTGCCTCTCCAAAGTCTATAGGAGCACCCTGTCGACTAGGTGCCCCAAAAACCGGTCGGTTCTTGAAAGAGTCGTTCAAGGCCGACACCCTGACCACGCACAAACCCACCAGTGAAGACCCGCGTCCTGGGGGGGGAAACGTGGTTGTTATGGAGGTCCTGGCCGGGGGTCGGGGCCCGGGCCAGTCAACGCGCGGGCTTTTTACCAGCCCGCGGCCGACCAGAGGTGGCCTCAACAGCGCGTGGCACCACCAGTCCGCGGCCCAACCAGAGCGTGGCCCAACCAGCACGTGGCACCCCCAACGCCCGCCCGGCCCCAAACCCAGAGCGTCCTCAACCAGCCGTGGCCCCAAACCCAGTCCTGACTCGGGTGAAGCCCCCCGGGAGGGGGAAAACGTAGCGGGAGGAGAGAAGAAAGGGAGGGGAGGAAGAAGGAGGGCACTGGAACCCCGCGTCAGTACAATCTGACCCATGCTGTTAAATCCTGACAGCCAAATCGCTGATGGGCGAGGGGAGGTCTACTAAATACACTAACACCAGCTCAACACAGACCTGGGGCATAAACACAGTAAACCAATAAATAGGACTGTTCGTTAAAGTCATCTCACACGAAGCAGTAAAAGGGCGCCAAATTTAAAACACAGGCTTAAACCATATGAATATCTTCATCTTCTCACTCACATTTAACAATTTTCCTTTCTTAGGAAAACCCAACACACGACCATCGCTTATAACTGCCACCACATTTGCAAATAATAATTCAATGGCAAAATTTCACATTTTATAGCCCCATTCAAAAAAATCTTACAGCCGAACGACAAATCATGCGTACGGGACGCTGCACATAAAACTCGTTCTCCTTGCACACCAAACAGAGGTGGCCGAAGGATAAAGTCCGTGATTGACAGGGCGGACGAGCGAGACCAACAAGTACAACCGAATAACCAGTTTCTCCATCCCCACCGATAACCCCATCACAGATGCATAAACAGGAAAAATTTTGATATAATTAAAAAATGGCCAGGTTAAAGATTAAAATTAACCCGAGAAAAGGTCTCAAACAATATCTCTTTACAAATTTTGCAAAAAAAAATTTCGCAAAAGAGAAGAATAAGCTGGCTAACAAAAACAAACCAAACAAAAAACACGAAACTGATTGGGTTACCACTACCCGTGGGTGACCCGAAGGAGGCGGTCAAAAGACTCTTTTCCCGCCCTCGTCCAGTGAGAAAGGGCCCGAGCCACAGGTGCGGAAAAAAGAGAAGTGAAAGTCCCTCTCCTACAGGCGACTGTGGAATTGAAGAACCGCTGTTTTCCTTCGACGTACGTGAAGAAACAAGACCCGGAGCAGGGCTACCAGAGACATCTTCGCCGAGTGAAGAGTAACCCCCTCAGCCCAAGGGGGCCAACATGCCACTACGTCAACGAGTGAGCATACTTAAGCAAAGAATGAGCAGCGACAGGTAAAAAGACAGGCAGAGGCCGATAAAACGGCCCAGTACAAGAAAAAAGATACCCCCAACCCGTGAACCTGCAGGATGAATGCCCGGGCATGGAATTGAGAGGAGAGAAGAAAAGAAACCCAACCTGAGCTAAACCGCCAAAGGGGCAAAAACACCACAAGCCACATTAAGGACGGAATATAGACTACAACAACAATATAAACAATAAAATTCGCCACCCCGGTTGGGTTCAAAGTCGTAGCCTCTGACAAACTCGTTCAACAAACAAAAGTTGAAATTCAATACCAGTCATTATTAAAAACAAAGTTGATTTCAAAACCAGCCTATTTACAACAAGTTGAAAAACAATACCCTCCTATTACAACAAGTTGAAATCATACCAGTCATCTATTTCAACAAAAGTTTAAATTCAATACCCGTCATCATTTAACAAAGTTTAAATTCATACCCGTATCTATTTAAAAACAAAGTTGAAATTATACCAGTCATCTATTTACAAAAAGTTTGAAATTCATACCAGTCATCTTTTACAACAAAGTTGAAATTCCCAAAACCATCATCAATTTTCACAAAGTGAACAATACCAGTCACAATTTTACACAAAGTTGAATTCATACCAGTTCATCTATTTAAAAAAAATTAAATTCAATACCAGTCAATCTATTTCAAACAAAGTTGAAATTCAATACCGCATTTTATTTTCAACAAAGTATTCAAACCCGTCATCTTTTTTAACAAAGTATTCAATACCAGTCATATTTCAACAAAGTTTAAAATTTAATTTCCAGTCCTATTACAACAAAGTTGAAATTCATCCGTCATCATTACAACAAAGTTGAAATTCATTACCAGTCATCTATTACAACAAAGTTGAAATTCATACCAGTCATCTTTACAAAAAAGTTTAAATTCATACCCGTCATCTTTTACAACAAAGTTGAAATTCAATACCGTCATCTATTTACAACAAGTTGAATTCCAAACCCCGCATCTATTTACAACAAAGTTAAATTCAAAACCAGCCATCTATTAAACAAAGTTGAAAATTTAATACCAGTATTATTTCAACAAATTGAATTCAATACCCGATCTTTTTACAACAAAGTTGAAATCAATCAGTCATCTATTTTCAACAAAGTTGAAAATTCCCAATCCAGTCATCTATTTACAACAAAGTTGAAATTCCAAACCAGCTCTTTAAAACAAAGTTGAAATTCAATACCGATCTATTACACAAAGTTGAAATTCATACCAGGACTATTTACAACATGTTGAAATCAATACCAGTCATCTATTACAACAAGTTGAAATTCATACCAGGATTATTTCAACAAAGTTGAAATCAATACCAGTCATCTATTTTTAAAAAAGTTGAAAATTTAATACCAGTCAATATTCAAACAAAGTTGAAATTCCAATACAGTATCTATTAAACAAAGTTGAAATTCATACCAGTTCTATTTACACAAAGTTGAAATTAACACCGTCATCTTTTTAAACAAAGTTGAATTCATACCGTCATTTTTACAAAAAGTTGAATTCACAACACCAGCATTATTTACAACAAAGTTTAAATTCATACCAGTCATCTTTAACACAAAGTTGAAATTCAATACGTCATCTATTTACAACAAAGTTGAAATTCAATACCAGTCTTATTTACAACAAAGTTGAAATTCAATACCCGTCATCATTTACAACAAAGTTGAAATTCAATTACCAGTATCTATTCAACAAAATTGAAATTCATACCATCATCTATTTACAACAAGTTAATTCAATACAACATTATTTACAAAAGGTTGAAATCAATACCATGTATTCTTTTTCAACAAGTTTTATCAACCAGTCATTATTTACAAAAAACTTGAAATTCAATACCAGTCATCAATTTACAACAAACTTGAAATTCATCCGTCTCTATTTACAACAAAGTGAAATCAATACCCGTATTATTTTCAACAAGTTGAAATTCAATCCGTATTCTTTTACAACCAAGTGAATTCATACCAGTCATCTTTTACAACAAGTTGAATTCTACCCGTCATCTATTTCACAAAGTTGAAATTCATACCAGTCATCTATTTACAACCAAAGTTGAAATCATACCCTCATTTATTTACAACAAAGTTGAAATTCATACCAGTCATTTTATTTACAACAAGTTGAATTCAATTACCGCATTATTTAAACCAAAATTAAATTCAATACCCTCTCTATTTACAACAAAGTGAAAATTTATACCAGTCTTAAATTTTTCAACATGTTGAAATTCAAACCCTATCTATTTACAACAAAGTTGAAATTCATTACCCCGTCATCTTTACAACAAGTTGAAATCAATAACAGTCATCTTTTTACAACAAAGTTGAATTCAATAAACCCGCATCTTTTAACAAAGTTGAATTCAATACATATCTTTTACACAAAGTTGGAAATTCAATACCCGGATCTATTTAAACAAAGTTGAAATTCAATTACCAGTCTCTATTTACAACAAATTGAATTTCAATACCAGTCATCTTTTTTACCCAAAAAGTTGAATTCAATACCAGTCTTTTACAAAAAAAGTTAAATTAATAACGTTCTATTTACAACAAATTGTAATTCAAAACCAGTCATCTATTTACAACAAAGTTGAATTCAATTACCAGTCTAATTACAACAAAAGTTGAATTCATCCAGTACATCTTTTACACAAAGTGAAAAATTAATACCAGTCATCTATTTACAACAAGTTGAAATTTAATACCCGTCATCTATTTCACAAGTTGAAATTCAATACCAGTCTTATTTACAAAAAGTGAAATCAATTCCAGTCAAACTTTTACAACAAGTTGGAAAATTCAAAAACCAGTCATCTATTTAAAAAAGTTGAATTCAAAACCAGTCATATTTACACAAAGTTGAATCACCATCATCTTTCACAAAGGTTTTACCATCATCATTTACAACAAAGTTAAATTCAATACCAGTCATCTATTTACAACAAAGTTTGAAATTCAATACCAGTCACTATTTACAAAAAAAGTTAAATTCATTCCAGTCATCTTTTCAAAAAAAGTTGAATTCATACCCTCATTTTTAAAAACAATATAACCCCCCTTTTCCAAAGTTTTCATACCAGTCATCTTTTCCAAGGAACAACCATCACATTACAAAAAATTCAAACCCATCATTTCAAAAAGTTAAACACTCCTCATCATTCACAAATGAAATTCAATACACCATTACACAAATAAATCAAACCACACATTCAACAAGTTAAATTCAAACCACTTTCCACAAGTGCTCAACCGCTCTATTTACACAATTAACTCCACATTTTACAAAAAGTTAAACAAACCGCCCAAAACGTCGGGGAAACTTTCGACTTCAACAAAAACCCATCACTTTCAAAAAGTGTTTCCCCGCACATTCAACGTTGAAATCTCCACACTTCAACCAAATTTCAAAACCCTCTCAAAAACAAAAACAAACCCCCAAGTTAAACAACCCCCACAAAACAAAAAGAAAATTAACCTTTACAACAAAGTTGAATTAAATCCAGTCATCTATTTACAAAAAAGTTGAAATTCAATACCAGTCACTAATTTAACAACAAGTTTAAATTCAATACCCGTTCATCTATTTACAACAAAGTTGAAAAAATTCAATACCAGTCACTATTTACAAAAAGTTGAATTCAATACCAGTCATTTTATTTACAACAAAAGTTGAAATTCAATTAAACCAGTCCATATATTTAAACAAGTTGAAATCAATACCAGTCATTATTTCAACAAAGTGAAATTCAATACCAGTCATCTATTTACAAAAAGTGAAATCAAACAGTCATCTTTTAAACAAAGTTTGAAATTCCCAAAACCAGTCATCTTTTACAACAAAGATTGAAAATTTAATACCGGGATCTATTTACCCAAACAAAGTTGAAATTTAACCATCACTATTTACAACAAAGTTGAAATTCAATACAGTCATCTATTTAACAACAAAAGTTGAATCAATACCAGTCATCTATTTCAACAAAGTTGAAAACAATACCAGTCATCATTTACACAAGTGAAATTCAATACGTCATCTATTTACAACAAAGTTGAATTTTTAAACCAGTCTAAATTTTCAACAAAGTTGAATTCTACCAGCATCAATTTCAACATTGAAATTCAATACCGTCATCTATTAAACAAAGTTAAATTCAATACCTATTTATCAAAAGTTGAATCAATACCGTCATTATTTTCAACAAAGTTGAAATTCAATACCCGTATCTATTTACAACAGTTGAATTCAATCCAGTCATCTATTACAACAAAAGAAACAAATAAGAGTCAATCCCATTCAAGTTAAAATCAAACTTTTCAAAACATAAATGATTTCGGCAAAAAACTCAAAACCAAATTGAGGGAAAACCTACAGTTTCTTATAAAAACAAAAGTTGAACCCAAAAAGGAAAAAAAAAGGATTCTACTATCTTTTCCCCGTAAAGGCTTCATTACCTCCCCCACAGGGCCCAGCCTTACCACAAGGTAATCAATCGCACCAAGAGAAACGCCTTGTTCATCCCGCCATACATCATATTGAAATGCCTTCAGGCTATTTAAACCCCGGGCAATACCAGATTTTTTCAAAAGGGTTTGGGAAATACTAACCTTCATCATAACCACAAATGAAATTCAATAAGATTAGTACAAAAAATTGAAATTCAATAAATGTACATTTACCACAATTGAACCTACAATAAAAGTGACTAAACCAATTAACATTACAATTAAGTATTATTTACACCAATTTAAACAATTTCCCTTATAAAAGTGAAATTACACCACAACTAACAGGTTCAATAAGATTATTACCCCCATAAAAACCCACAAAAAAGAGTTGAACTACATCAATGAACCTTACAATAAGATTGTTTCGTTAAATACGAAATTTAAAAATAGAATTACATTTAAACCACATGCACTTAAACAGAATGTGACGTAACCAAAACTGAAAAACATAAGAGTGGACATTCCCACCGAACAGCACTTCAAAGTACTACCCCAGCAGCTTATGATAGAGGTGTGATTACCCATACTGAAAAGAGATTTTTGACATACACCACATTGAACAGAGATGTGTACACAAACTGAACATTCTTACAATAAAGTGTGACTTACACAACATTTACAGAGATTGAATAACACACGAAACAGCTACAAATAAGATTATCACAAACACAACTGAAAAAGAGATTTACATACACCACAATGAACAGTTAAAAAATAAGAGCGTGACTACACCACAGAAACAAGGAGTGACAACACCAACTGACAAGATTGATTTAAACCCCACTGAACAGAATTACATCACCAATAAAGAGATTTTACCACATCACAACTGAACAAACTATATAAAAGGTGACTAACCCATGAAAAAAAAGATTTACTTAACACCCCAAAAGAACGTTACAATAGAGATGTGCATACCCACACATGAACAGAGATGTAATACAAACAAACTGAACCTAAAGATAGAGATTTTGACATACACCACACTGAACAGAGATGTGACATACACCACACTGAACAGCTGATGATAGAGATGTGACATATACCACACTGAACAGAGATGTGACATACACCACACTGAACAGAGATGTGACTTACACCACACTGAACAGCTTACAATAGAGATGTGACATACACCACACTGAACAGAGATGTGACATACACCACACTGAACAGCTTATGATAGAGATGTGACATACACCACACTGAACAGGGAGGGGTCTAAGGGAGGGGCCAAAGGGAGGGATCCTTTACAGGGAGGTATAGGCACCATCGAAGAAAATAAAAGTCCCACCACTTCCCTCAAAAATAAAATAAAAAGAAAAGAAAAAGAAAGAGAGAGATGAGAGAGAGAGAGAGAGAGAGAGAGAGAGAGAGAAGAAGAAGAGAAAAAAGAGATCTTGAAGAGGGACGGTCTTTTATTCCCAACATCTTGATTTGGAAATATACTGCAAAAGATCTTCATCACAACCACTGGGACAGACAGAGGACGTTGGTTGGGAGATCTTCATCACAACCACTGGGACAGACAGAGGACGTTGGTTGGAAGATCTTCATCACAACCACTGGGACAGACAGAGGACGTTGGTTGGAAGATCTTCATCACAACCACTGGGACAGACAGAGGACGTTGGTTGGAAGATCTTCATCACAACCACTGGGACAGACAGAGGACGTTGGTTGGAAGATCTTTCATCACAACCACTGGGACAGACAGAGGACGTTGGTTGGAAGATCTTCATCACAACCACTGGGACAGACAGAGGACGTTGGTTGGAAGATCTTCATCACAACCACTGGGACAGACAGAGGACGTTGGTTGGAAGATCTTCATCACAACCACTGGGACAGACAGAGGACGTTGGTTGGAAGATCTTCATCACAACCACTGGGACAGACAGAGGACGTTGGTTGGAAGATCTTCATCACAACCACTGGGACAGACAGCAAAAGATCTTCATCACAACCACTGGGACAGCAGAGGACGTTGGTTGGAAGATCTTCATCACAACCACTGGGACAGACAGAGGACGTTGGTTGGGAGATCTTCATCACAACCACTGGGACAGACAGAGGACGTTGGTTGGAAGATCTTCATCACAACCACTGGGACAGACAGAGGACGTTGGTTGGAAGATCTTCATCACAACCACTGGGACAGACAGAGGACGTTGGTTGGAAGATCTTCATCACAACCACTGGGACAGACAGAGGACGTTGGTTGGGAGATCTTCATCACAACCACTGGGACAGACAGAGGACGTTGGTTGGGAGATCTTCATCACAACCACTGGGACAGACAGAGGACGTTGGTTGGGAGATCTTCATCACAACCACTGGGACAGACAGAGGACGTTGGTTGGAAGATCTTCATCACAACCACTGGGACAGACGAGGACGTTGGTTGGAAGATCTTCATCACAACCACTGGGACAGACAGAGGACGTTGGTTGGAAGATCATTCATCACAACCACTGGGACAGACAGAGGACGTTGGTTGGAAGATCTTCATCACAACCACTGGGACAGACAGAGGACGTTGGTTGGAAGATCTTCATCACAACCACTGGGACAGACAGAGGACGTTGGTTGGAAGATCTTCATCACAACACACTGGGACAGACAGAGGACGTTGGTTGGGAGATCTTCATCACAACCACTGGGACAGACAGAGGACGTTGGTTGGAAGATCTTCATCACAACCACTGGGACAGACAGAGGACGTTGGTTGGAAGATCTTCATCACAACCACTGGGACAGACAGCAAAAGATCTTCATCACAACCACTGGGACAGACAGAGGACGTTGGTTGGAAGATCTTCATCACAACCACTGGGACAGACAGAGGACGTTGGTTGGAAGATCTTCATCACAACCACTGGGACAGACAGAGGACGTTGGTTGGGAGATCTTCATCACAACCACTGGGACAGACAGAGGACGTTGGTTGGAAGATCTTCATCACAACCACTGGGACAGACAGAGGACGTTGGTTGGAAGATCTTCATCACAACCACTGGGACAGACAGAGGACGTTGGTTGGAAGATCTTCATCACAACCACTGGACAGACAGAGGACGTTGGTTGGGAGATCTTCATCACAACCACTGGGACAGACAGCAAAATCTTCATCACAACCACTGGGACAGACAGAGGACGTTGGTTGGAAGATCTTCATCACAACCACTGGGACAGACAGAGGACGTTGGTTGGGAGATCTTCATCACAACCACTGGGACAGACAGCAAAAGATCTTCATCACAACCACTGGGACAGACAGAGGACGTTGGTTGGGAGATCTTCATCACAACCACTGGGACAGACAGCAAAAGATCTTCATCACAACCACTGGGACAGACAGAGGACGTTGGTTGGAAGATCTTCATCACAACCACTGGGACAGACAGAGGACGTTGGTTGGGAGATCTTCATCACAACCACTGGGACAGACAGAGGACGTTGGTTGGAAGATCTTCATCACAACCACTGGGACAGACAGAGGACGTTGGTTGGAAGATCTTCATCACAACCACTGGGACAGACAGAGGACGTTGGTTGGAAGATCTTCATCACAAACCACTGGGACAGACAGAGGACGTTGGTTGGAAGATCTTCATCACAACCACTGGGACAGACAGAGGACGTTGGTTGGAAGATCTTCATCACAACCACTGGGACAGACAGAGGACGTTGGTTGGGAGATATTCATCACAACCACTGGGACAGACAGCAAAAGATCTTCATCACAACCACTGGGACAGACAGAGGACGTTGGTTGGGAGATCTTCATCACAACCACTGGGACAGACAGCAAAAGATCTCTCAACAACCACTGGGACAGACAGGGCGTTGGTTGGAAGATCTTCATCACAACACACTGGGACAGACAGAGGACGTTGGTTGGGAGATCTTCATCACAACCACTGGGACAGACAGAGGACGTTGGTTGGAAGATCTTCATCACAACCACTGGGACAGACAGAGGACGTTGGTTGGGAGATTCATCACAACCACTGGGACAGACAGAGGACGTTGGTTGGAAGATCTTCATCACAACCACTGGGACAGACAGAGGACGTTGGTTGGAAGATCTTCAATCACAACCACTGGGACAGACAGAGGACGTTGGTTGGAAGATCTTCATCACAACCACTGGGACAGACAGAGGACGTTGGTTGGAAGATCTTCATCACAACCACTGGGACAGACAGCAAAAGATCTTCATCACAACCACTGGGACAGACAGAGGACGTTGGTTGGAAGATCTTCATCACAACCACTGGGACAGACAGAGGACGTTGGTTGGAAGATCTTCATCACAACCACTGGGACAGACAGCAAAAGATCTTCATCACACCACTGGGACAGAACAGAGGACGTTGGTTGGAAGATCTTCATCACAACCACTGGGACAGACAGAGGACGTTGGTTGGAAGATCTTCATCACAACCCACTGGGACAGACAGAGGACGTTGGTTGGAAGATCTTCATCACAACCACTGGGACAGACAGAGACGTTGGTTGGAAGATCTTCATCACAACCACTGGGACAGACAGAGGACGTTGGTTGGGAGATCTTCATCACAACCACTGGGACAGACAGAGGACGTTGGTTGGGAGATCTTCATCACAACCACTGGGACAGACAGAGGACGTTGGTTGGGAGATCTTCATCACAACCACTGGGACAGACAGAGGACATCACAACCACTGGGACAGACAGAGGACATCACAACCACTGGGACAGACAGAGGACATCACAACCACTGGGACAGACAGAGGACGTTGGTTGGGAGATCTTCATCACAACCACTGGGACAGACAGAGGACGTTGGTTGGAAGATCTTCATCACAACCACTGGGACAGACAGAGGACGTTGGTTGGAAGATCTTCATCACAACCACTGGGACAGACAGAGGACGTCACAACCACTGGGACAGACAGCAAAAGATCTTCATCACAACCACTGGACAGACAGAGGACGTTGGTTGGAAGATCTTCATCACAACCACTGGGACAGACAGAGGACTTCACAACCACTGGGACAGACAGAGGACGTCACAACCACGGGGACAGACAGAGGACGTCACAACCACGGGACGACAGGGACATCACAACCCTGGGACAGACAGAGGACATCACAACCACTGGGACAGACAGAGGAGTTGGTTGGGGGGAAAACAAAAAAATTCATTTCAAAGTCTAAAAGGAATTTAAAAGAAACCCAAAGAAATTACAAGGCAAAACAACATGTTTCAACCTCTTGGGCCCTTTCCCTTAGGCAAGACCAAACAACATTCAGGACAATGAAAACGAAGAACGACAATCATTTTAAAAATCTTCTAAAAATTCGGTGCAAAAATAGGCACGGGAATCGAGTGCCAGATCTGAGAAGATAAGTGTTGGTTTGTTCTTTGTTTTCATTGTCCTGAATGTTGTTTATCTTGCCTGAAGAAGACCTAAGAGGCTGAGCCGTGTCATGTTTTTGTCTCGTAATTTGTTTGTTCATGTTAACCTGTTGAGTTACTTAACCGTCTTTAGTGTGCACTTACCTGAGCTTAGTTACGCCGAAAACCCATCGGAAAGGGGTAAGTAACCCCGTTAATTTGAACATGGTTCCCCAAATTTTAAAAAATTAATTTAAAAGAGAGGAAAGGAAATAGTGAAAGGGAAAAAAAATTTTTAAAAATTCCTACGAATATATATGGTTGCTATATCATAAGTTTTCAAGAATATCATATGAGCCATTTACTGGGGAAAAAAAAAAATCTTCTTCAGAACGTTCTTCCGAATCTACCTGGAACATCATCCCAGCGAAATCTAGGTCACTCTAAGCTTCATTACCCAGCACTTTCACAAAGTCTTATGCCGTAAATCCTACAAATCACAGTATCTTCATCACTAAATTCGTTATAGAATGGCAGAAATCAAAGTCAGCGATGGGCGAAAAACAGCTTTTTTCGCCCACAAAACTTTAAAAATTCGTAACTCGGAACTAGGGCCCAGTATCGACTCGCGGTTTTTTGCAAACGGAAAATAAATGGCCACAGGAAGAAGGAAGTCACGCTCTCGGGGAGATTCCTTTTTCTACGGGCAAATATGGCGGCGCCCATTGTTGCCACGGGGTTTTACCCGGGGGCTGGCATTTGCTCAGCGTTTTAGCCGTGTGATTTCCGGTTGGGCGCTGGCAGGTTCTCGCCTGTCAAGGGGTTAAAATTCCCTTCAAAATTGGTTTCACTTTCGACCTGCAGTAACCTCACTTTGAAACTAATATTCTCACTTGAAACTAATAATCTCACTTTGAAACTAATATTCTCACTCTGAAACTAATAATCTCACTTTGAAACTAATAATCTCACTTTGAAACTAATAATCATTGCAGTAAAACCAGAAGACACGTGGCCAGACCTTACCTCACTGAGCTCGTTTTTCCCTGAGATGCCGGACATCTGCAGGTAGCACTTGACTTGCTGGCGGATCTTCTGGTAGCAGTCCACGATGGGCACACTGGGAATGGTGTGGATCCTAGAGAAACAACCGCTACAGTCACAAACATTAAGGCTCTCCGGTCCTAGCAGTTGTATCTTTGTGTCCCTGACACAGACAGAGAGAGAGAGAGAGAGACAGAGAGACAGAGAGAGAGAGAGAGAGAGAGAGAGAGAGAGAGAGAGAGAAGAGAGAGAGAGAGACAGAAGAGAAGAAGAGAGAGAGAGAGAGAGAGAGAGAGAGAGAGAAAGAGAACAGAGAGAGGAGAGACAGAGAGAGAGAGAAAGACAGAGAGTGAAAGAGAGACAGGGACAGAGAGACAGAGACAGAGAAAGAGACAGGGAGAGAGAGGCAGAGAGAGACAGAGACAGAGAGAGAGAGACAGAGACAGAGAGAGAGAGAGACAGAGACAAAGTCAGAGATTCAATGTACATAGCCACAATCCCTGAAGAACAGGGTAAGGTAAACATATACTCAAGAAACAACAGAACAAAGCAGCACGATTTGTCACATTTTACAATACTCAGTGACTGATATCATCCAAACACCAACAATTGCATATCAACTGATAATGAATTGCATATTGTGCGAGAGAGAAAAGAGAGAGAGAGAGAGAGAGAGAGAGAGAGAGAGAGAGAGAGAAAGAGAGAGAGAATGAACGAACAAATCATTTTTAATGAGGGATAAAGAATAAGCACAATATGGGGAGTTTGTATTATACTCCCTGTTTGGCTAGTATACTTACCATGTCAGACCATAGCATTCCACGGCAGTTAGTCAGCTCTGCCAGGCCGAGATTTTTTGTGGCTAATGCAGTAATAAGACCATCACGTAACGCCCACACTACTTCTGCCAGGGAAGAAGCCGGTGTAAACTTCCTGTTCCTCATTCAACGAGGCCTATGCGCAAGGTAACCCCGAGAACCATAGCGCTAGCGGGGAAGGTAGGGTGGGCATTAGAGTCTGACATGGTAAGTATACTAGCCAAACAGGGAGTATAATACAAACTCCCCATTTTGGCGTCATATACTTTACCATGTCAGACCATAGCAAAATTCAAAGGAATCGGAGGAGGACTTAGTGCCCTAATGGTTCTTGGGGTTAGTAGAGGAATAGATATGGCTGCGTTAGCCGCAAAAGAAGTCCCTAGAACCATCAGCCCTGGACATGCGGACATCCCTAAAGTAAAGGCTTTATGAAGGGATTTTCCGGATGCCAGTGGGCTGCCTCCAGGATGTGGTGCAAGAGGACAGAGCGCTGGATCGCTGTGGAAGTGGCCAGCGCCCTGCCCTCATGGGCCCGGGAGATAAGACGGGAGATCCTTATATGCCTGGGCGTAGGCCGATCTGCCCATCTTGGAAGCATCTAGAGAGGACTGGGAGGAGAGCCTGGGGCACGGGTTTCCCAGTAGCCCCGAATGGAGCCAGCCGAGAGCCTAACCAAGAAGATAGGAGAGATGGGAAACTACCTATCCGAAAATTGGAAGGCCAGATGGAGTAAGAGAGTTGAGCCCAGGAGGCCATCTCTCCCCTGGAAAAGTGCTCACCCTGTGGGGGATTGGAAATGGAGGGAAGGTGTATGTTATGAGGCCAGACCAGGGAGGGTGAGCAACTCTGGGCCTGAACACTGTTCCCCACTGGGCTGAGGTTGGCCTGCTGAGGGTCCCTTCACTCAGTGAGAAGGAGGGGCCCCGCTATGTGTGTCGCGCAGAGGGTGAATCCCCGCACGGCAACAGGGGAGGGGGCCTCTATTCGGAGGGAGAGGCTGAGGGAGCGAGCCCCCCCCCCCCCCCCCCCCCTTTTTGTTGACATAACAAGGCACCGAAGTGTTGTCTGTGGGCAGGAGAACAAGTCGGTGCGAGACCTGGGTTGGAAGCGGGGGAGGGCAAGCCTGCCCGCTTCTACTTCAGGACGTTGATGTGGTACCAGCATGAAGTAATTAATTTCTTTTAATTAGTTTCCAGACTTAACAAGTCATGATTTAATTACGAAAAAACCCAGTTTATATGTAATTTCAGATATCAAATGGGTTCTGTCAAAACAGACTTCCCTAAGCAATAAAACACAGGAAATAACAAATGCATTTGACACTTTCAACATCTTCCACTTAAGCCATTAAATTCGATTAAAAAAAAAAAGAAGTAGAAATCATGGTAAGAGGGTTACAGAGCGACCAACCTCAGAAGAGACTTGAATGGAATATTTTCAAAATTGAGAGGAATTTCTGACAGCTAGAGGAATAATATGCTTTTGCACCCAAAACAAAACAAGGCCATTCCAGACACTTCATTTTGTATTTTTGTCCTTGTATCAAGTGCTTTCAAGGAATCCACTGTATCAGCCAGGAACTGTTCCTCTTGGCTCACTGTTGCACTTCAGGATC